>JAODAL010002040.1:0-208507 GCA_025379985.1 Phyllomedusa bahiana
AATTTATATTTTTTGGCTTTGAAAAGCGTTTCTTGGGGTCAGCACACAGCAAAACAACGCTTAATTAACCACTGGATGTAAATTGCGCAATAGAATTGAGCAGCCAAAAATGAATGGTATTTGTTATTGTAAAAACGCTGTTTCTTTAAATGAATACAACAGGAACTGGCTTAGATCCACTTGGATATTGAATGTATATGCAGCTGCAGTGGACGCACACTGGATTTCAGATCCAATACCCCAAAAAATTAGAAATAGAACATTAAGAGAACAGTCTCTGAGACAAGCTGAGACAACCCCACAGAAATCGCTATATAAAAATCATTCTTCAGTAAGAGCTATCAGCCGGCAGCACCTTCACTGATGAGCACGTGAGAGGAGTGTGAGCTCCCGGGCGCGCGCCCGGACTATTTAGTGCGTGAGGGTCACAGAATCCCGCACTGTCTCTGATTGGCTTCACCTCTGCACATGTCATTGCAGGCTATGCCCTTCTTCCTCCCAGAGTGCTTTGCCCCATGTAGCGCCATGTGCTCGCAGCCATTTTATCAATCAAAAGCACACTTCGTTCACCCGAAGTACCCCAAAGTTCGACTTCGTTCCGAACCGAAGTTTTCCTGAAATTCTAAACGAATTCCACTTCGTTAGAATCGATTCGCCCATCTCTAAAAATGAACAATAATATGGAGGTAACGAAAAAAAAATATATTAATTGAATAAAATCATGTTTATTTCTTTATTTTCGTTAGCCAAGGATCAATAGTATGGGTGTAACGAAATTAAAGAAATAAACATGATTTTATTGAATTAATATTTTTTCTTCTTTACCCCCATATTATTGTTCATTTTATATACACATCGGGACAACTTCTGTAGTCTTATCATTTGATTTCGGCAATGTACAGTTTTATTACAGATTGCATTAGAAAACCCATAAGAGCGTCGCTCACTCTCCCATTGGTCCAAATAACCGCGCCTCTTTTAAGTTAGCCAATCACAGACAGAGCTCGCTCTGCATTTCTTTTCCCCATAGAACTCTATGAGAAATAGCTCGTGCTCTGAATGGCTGGGATAGCCAAGCCCCCGCTATTCTAAAGCCCAACAGCTTCTTTTCTGCATTTCTACTGTATTTTGAAACTTCTCCGCCGTTGAATATGATTGGTGCAATATTTCCTCCATTGTTAGAATGGTTTCCGCTTGACGTCTCCTTATTCTAGTGAATAAGAGCACGAGCTTTAAACGCGATCTGTTGGGTGCATTGCGTTGGCATATGTACATTATGCTGGTTTTTTTACTTTGTTACATAAACAATTGTTATAATGATCATCGGGCGAGGAAAGTTGTTTTACCGTGCATCCGGAGCTGCATCGACGCTTCAGAATCTTGTTTTTTGCTAACCGCTTGGGGCCGTGGTCAACTCCCGGAATCACTATACTTTTGGCGGATCCTGCTGCACAGTGAACTTAGCCCAAACCAGGTGAGCCACCAATCTTGTTAATACTCCTCCATAGGTTAGAATGGGTCACTGTCGCTCCTATTCTGAATTGCTGGTTTAGTGGCCCGAACCATGAGAAGAGCTTAAACAATTTGAATTACTCTATTGTCCCGGCAATCTCTATATGTGCAATTCCCTCTGTAGCGCCGGACTCGGGCGAAAAACGCGTTGTTGGGATATGACTGATTTATGTTTAGAAGGTTTCAGGCTTCTTTTTCAGATAATATTTTACACTTAATAAAAACTATTTATTTACTAATACTCCATGTCCCGCCTTTGATTTTGATTGGTCAAAACTACTCCATAGGTTTTAATGGTTCACTGTCGCTCCTATTCTGAAAGGCCGAGATAGCCAAGAAGCCCCCGTCTAGTTCAAACCAATCAGCTCTTTTTCCTGTATTGTTACGTGTATTTTGAACTGTCCCGCCTTTGATTTTTGATTGGTCCAAACTCTCCATAGGTTATTAATGGTTCACTGTCGCTCCTATTCTGATTGCCGGTTTTCTGCCGACCAATGAGAATATCTTCCAGAAATTGAATTACTGTATTTCCCGGCAATTTCAATATCCAAATTCCTGATTATAGCGCCGTTCTGGATTTTTGGAAAGTGATTTTATGTATGTATTTTTTAGTAGGTTTGTGCTCTGCTTTCAGATAATGTTTTACGCCTTTATAAGGCAATTTTTTTTATTCATACTCGCACAGACATGTTTAAATGATTTCTCGCTGTTTTCCAGCCTGTCTCGAATTGGAATACATGTTAGGCGCAGTCCCACACTGCGCCTAAGTCCCGCACTGCGCCTCACACACTGGCGAGGCGCGGCGGACTTTACATGTTATGTATGAGTGCGCTACCTCGGGCGGCGAATCTTAGGCACAGCGCCACACTGCGCCTAAGTCCCGGCACTGCCTCACACAGCTGGCAGGTGCGGCGGACTTACATAGTATGTATGAGCGCGCCCCAGCGCGACATAAATCAGGCGCAAATTTCGCTGGAAAACGGCGAAAAGGTGCGTTCTCCCCCCCCCCCCCCCCCTCCCACGTGGCAGCTGTCCATACATGTGGCCCTTAGTGTTTTTTTATTTACATGTATCATCTGAAGAACAGTCCGTTCTATCCTGGGTTAAGCTTGTCTTCTTCCTTTTACCATTGGTTTATATTTTATATCAGCGTCTTTCATTGGCTGTTTCACTTTCAGGGTATTTCAGGTGTGCCCTTTGTTTACTTTTTTCGGGCG
Organism: Phyllomedusa bahiana; assembly: GCA_025379985.1. Lineage (NCBI taxonomy): Eukaryota > Metazoa > Chordata > Amphibia > Anura > Hylidae > Phyllomedusa > Phyllomedusa bahiana. The sequence goes on from JAODAL010002040.1 coordinate 2,730, forward strand.
CGCTCGGTTTATCAGACACTTGGGGTTTACTTACACATTAGTTATTATTAGTGTTGAGCGATTATATCGACAAAGTTGAGATCGCCACGGTATTAACGTTGATCAGATTTTTAGATTCAGAGATAATTTAAGGGTTATATCTTGCATAATCAAAAAAAAAAAAAAAAAAATATAATATCGCGCATTTTACCGGCGCTTCCCTGTCATTTTTTGCGCCAGCAAAAAATCAGCTTACAGAATAGAGCAGGTGAGATGTTGGCGAACGTCAGACTGGTATGTTATGGATGCCGTATTGGCTTTGGAAAAATCACCATGACCCTCGTTTACATTAGAACAACCCTTCTGTCATGATCAGTGTGTGTCAGCGTCTCATGAGCAGTAGGCCGTTTCGCTCTGCCTCATGTCCAAACAGCTTAGCCCAAACACTCCAGCGAAATTATTTCTATTTTTCACAGAGATCAGCTCTTCTTTTAAGCTGAGTCCTTAGAAGTTAGTTAGATCAGAGATTTTGCAGATTTTAGGTAGTTAGGGCAATAGAAATTTTAAAGGAGCATCTACCACTGTAAAGTCCACGGGGTAGTGGGGGGGGGGGACCCTCGGCAAACACAGACAAGCCTATAAGGAAAATGGATATTGTACAGCCAAAACTTTGTTTAGACATTGCATTGCCTTAAAATAGGCATACACATCTATTTCCTAGTAACTTCAGGTCCTATTAGTAAGGATGCCAAACTCACCTATTTAATAACAGTATAGCATTTCAGATAGTGTTCTTTTTCAATTTGCCCATCCAGCTTGTTGATAGAGCCACCATGCAGTTAAATTTGAATAAGCAATTATGTCGTACGACTCACCACAGGATGATAGGTGCCAAAAAATACCATTTTATTATCCATTATATCACTCAGAATACTGTTTTTTATTCATTATGGCGCCAGGCCAGCTGTGTTTGATAGAGCCATCATGCAGTAAACTTTGAAATCCAGCAACTTTGTAGTCACCACAGGTGTACTGATAGGTGCCGAAAAAATACCTTTTAATATCCGTATACATTTCAGACAGGTGTTATTTCACATTGTCAGTCAAGCTTGTTGATAGATTCTACTTTGCAGTTAAATTTGAATACAGCAATTTTGTAGTCACCACAGGTGAATTGATAGGTGCCAAAATACCTTTTATTATCCTGTATAACATTTTAGACCAGGATGTTTTTTTTTTCACATTGGTCAGTCAATGCTTTTTTCATAGAGTCTCTGCATTAACTTTTGACATACAGCAATTTAGATTAGTCACCACGAGGTGCAAGTAGATAGGTGGCCAAAAAATACCTTTATTAACCCGTATACAGTTCAGACAGTGTTATTTTCACTTTTGGTCAGTCAAGTTTGTTGAAAGATCTACTTTGCAGTATACATTTGTGAATACAGCAAATTAGAGTCACCACAGGTGAATTGATAGGTGCCAAAAAAATACCTTTATTATCCCTATACATTTCAGACAGTTGTTTTTTTCACTATTTGGTCAGTCAAGCTTGTTGATAGATCTACTTTGCATAATTTTTGAAATACAGCAATTTTTGTATTCACCACAGGGGCATTGATAGTGCCAAAAAAGCCTTTTCATAAATCCGTACAAATTTCAGAGAGGTGTTTTTTTTTTCACTTTGGTCAGTCAAGCTTTGTTGATAAGAACTCACATGTGCATTAAAAATGAATACAGCAATTAATCTAAGTCAATCCACCACAGTGAATATGCTAAGGTGCCAAAAAATACCTTTTATTATCCCTATACATTTCAGTATGAGGTGTTTTTTCACTTTGGGCGGCGCAGGCCAGCTGTGTTATAGAGCCACCTTGCAAGTAAAAATTTAGAATCCAGCAACTTGTGTAGTCCACCACAGGTGGTGACTGAATAGGTTGCCAAAAATACCTTTTATTTATCCTGTATACATTTCAGACAGTGTTTTCTTTCACTTTTGGTCAGTCAAGCTTTGTTAGATGTAAATCTTCTTGCAGTTAAATTTGAATACGCAATTTAGTAGTCACCACAGGTTGAATTGATAGGTGTCCAAAAAATACCATTTATTATCCCGTATACATTTTCAGACAGGTGTTTTTATTTTTTACACTTTGGTCTGTTCCAAGCATTGTTCATATAGAGCTACTTAGCATTCAATTTGAATATAGCAATTTAGTAGTCACAACATGTGAATTGATCGGTGCCAAAAATATCTTTTATTATCCTCGTTAAATACATTCAGACAGGTGTTTTTTTCACTTTTGGTCCAGATCAAGCTTTGTAGATTAGATCTACTTTGCAGTTAAATTGGATACAGCAATTTTGTAGTCACCACAGATGAAATGTAAAGGTGCCCAAAAAATAACCTTTGATTATCTCCGTAATACATTTCAGACAGGTTGTTTTTTTAACTTTTGGTCATTCAAGATTAGTTGATAGATCTACTTTGCAGTTAAATTTGAATAACAAGCAATGTTAGTAGTCACCAATCAGGTTGAATTGATAGGTGCCAAAAAATACCTTTTTATATATCCGAATACATTTCAGACAGGTGTTTTTTTCACTTTTGGTCAGTCTCCAGGCATTGAGTTCAAAGCAGAGCAACCATTGCAGTCTTTCAAAATTTGAATATAGCATTTTAGTAGTCACAACCACATGAGAAATGATAGTCCAAAAAATTTACCTTTAATTATCCCGTATACATTACAGACAGGTGTGTTTTTTCACTTTTGGTCAGTCCAAGCTTTGTTGGATAAGATCTACTTTGGCAGTTAAATAGGAATTCAGCAATTGTTTGTAGTCGACCATCAGATGAATTGAATAGGTGACCAATAAATACCTTTATTATCCGTTAACAATTTAGAAGGTAGTTTTTTTCACTTTTTGGTCAGTCTAGCTTTGTTCATGGAGAGCTACATTTGCAGTTAAATTTGAACACAGCAATTTAGTAGCCACCACAGGAGAATTGATAGGTTTTGCCCTAATAAAATACCTTTTATTATCCCGTAATACATTATTTCAGAACAGGTGTATTTTCCCACTTTTGGTCATCAAGAGCTTGTATGATAGATCTACTTTGCAATACAATTAGAATACAGCAATTTTGTAGTCACCACAGGTGAATTGATATAGGTGCCCAAAAATACCTTTATATTATCCCGTTATACAATTTCCAGAATACGGTATACGTCTTTTTTTCACTATGGCGCAGGCCAGCTGTGTTGATAGAGCACCTTGCTATTAAATTTGAATCCAGCAACTTTGTAGATCACCACAGGTGACTGATAGGTCCAAAAATAACCTTTTAATATCCGTATACATTTCAGACAGTGTTTTTATCACTTGTGGTCCAGTCAAGAAGCTTTGTTGAATTGATCTACTTTGCAGTTAAATTTTGAATTACAGCAATTTTGTAGTCACCACAGGTGAAAATTGGTAGGTGCCAAAAATACCTTTTAATTATCCCCTATACATATTTATAACAGGTGTTTTTTATTTCACTTTTGGTCAGTCAAGCTTTGTTTTCATAGAGCCTACTTGCAGTTTATATTTGAATCAGCAATTTAGTAGTCATCACCGGTGAATTGATCGGTGCCAAAAAATACCTTTAATATCCCCGTATACATTCAGACAGTGTTTTTTTTTTTTTTTCACATTTGGTCAGTCAAGCTTAGTTTTATAAGATCTACTGAGCAGTTAAAATTTGAATACGCATTTTTGTAGTCCACCCACAGGTGAATTGATATGTGCCAAAAAATACTTTTTTATTATCCCCGTAATACATTTCAGACAGTGTTTTTTTCACTTTTTGGTCAGTCAAGCCTTTTGTTCAAATACAACTTAGGCAGTTAAATTGAATACAGCATTTAGTAGTCATCACAGGTGAATTGAAGTTGCCAAAAAAATACCTCTTATATTACCGCTCGCTCTACATGTCAGAGAGGTGTTTTTTTTTCACTTTTTGGCAGTCAAAGCTTTTGTGATAAGATCTACTTTGGCATTTAAATTTGATACAGAGCAATTTAGTAGTCCCCTCAGGCGAATGATAGGTGCCAAAGAAATACCTTGTTTTATTATCCTGTAACATTTCAACAGGTGTTAATTTTCACTTATTTGTCAGTCAAGCTTTGTTACATCGAGAGCACTTTTGCAGTTAAATTTGAATACAGCAATTTAGTAGTCACCACAGGTGAATTGAAAGGTGCCAAAAAAATACCTATTATAATCCTATATACATTTCATAGAGGTGTTTTTTTCACTTTGGTCATTCAAGCGTTGTTAGATAGCCTACTTTGCAGTTAAATTTGAATACAGCAATTTTGAGTAGTCACCACAGGTGAATGATATGTAGGCCCAAAAAATCTACCTTTTAATTATCCCGTATAACATTTCAGATACTGTTTTTTTCACTATTGGGTGCGCAGCCGAGCTGTGGTTGATAGAGCCACCTTGCAGTTAATTTTGGAATCCAGCAACTTTGTAGAGTCCCCACCACAGGTGTACTGATCAGGTGCAAAAATAACCTTTTATTAGCCGTATAACAAAATTTCAGACTAGGAGTTTTTTCACTTTTGTCAGTCAAGCTTGTTTCATAGAGAGCTACTTTGCATTAAATTTTGAATACAGCAATTAGTAAGTCCACCTACAGGTGAATATGATAGGTGCAAAAAAATACCTCTTATTAACCCCATACATTTAGACAGGTGTTTTTTTCAACTTTTGGTCAGTCCAAGCTTTGTTCATAGAAGCTACTTTGCAGTTTAAAATTGAATACGCAATTGATAAGGTCCCACCACAGTGTGAATTGGATAGGTGCCAAAAAATACCTTTTATTAGCCGTTATACATTCAGACAGGTGTTTTTTTTTTTTTTCTTCTGGTCAGTCAAGCTTTGTTCATAGAGCTACTTTGCAGTTAAATTTGAATATAGCAAAAATTTAGTAGTCACCACAGGGAATTGATAAGTGCCAAAAATACCTTTATTATCCCGTATACATTTCAGACAATGGTTTTGTTAATATTCACTTTTGTCAGTCAAGCTTTGTTGAAAAGATCTACTTTTGCAGATAAATTTGAAAACAGCAATTTTGTAGTCCCACAGGGAATTGAAAAGGTGCCAAAAATACCTTTTTATTATCCCGTATCTACATTTCAATTTACGTGTTTTTTTCACTTTGGGCGGATTTGAAATACATTATTTTGCCGTCTTTTAATAAGCAGTACTATCCAAAAATCTTCCATAACCTTCTAAAATTTTTATCTTCGAACCTGAAGCGAAATATCAGGTGGTAAGACGAGCAAAGAGGGGGTAGGACATGGAGTAAGGTACGAGAGAAGGTGCTTCCTTCCAGTTTTCTGGCGACAACAAAACCATGGCCAGCGGATCGTCAGTTGCAGGACCAGTCAGGCCTGTCATACGCTGGTCAGGGCCCTGGTGAATCTTCAGAAACGAACAGCATCGCCAATCTTTCTTCAGTGGTAATGCAACCTGATCCAGCAGTCTTACCTTCCTCGTCCCTCCCAGTCACGGCCCTCAAATGTCGTCATCAGCATCATCAGCATCCCTCCCAAAAAGAAGCAGCCCAAAATGTCAACTGTCGATTGTACCCACCACTGTGGAATAATCCATTTTCTGAGACCTTTTGATGACAAAATGCGGTTGGGTCAGAAGGCATGTTAAAAAGATCAAGAGGCCAAGAGGATGATTTTCTCTGCTCTGACGCCCATTCTACTAATGCCATCAGAGGCGGAGAAGGAAGCCGATCAAAACTCGCAAAAATTCCCGGGCGGTCGGCAACAGCTTGCATTCTCCTCTTGCTTGTAGCCGCGCATCTCCTGGATGCAGAATGTCAGGACCGAACGAAGTCTCCTTGTTTGGATGAAGAGGATTGATTGACATTGCGATCCAACGTGGTCTTTCAGCAGAATTTGCTTGTGAGCGCTTTCATCACTGGACGAGGAGGAAGACGATGGGGTAGTGTCAGTAACGGGTCCCGCTCAAAAAGGAGAGGCGGTCGCAGAATCCTCTGATTATGGATTCCAACAGCCACGTCAGCGAAACCCCGCTCCTCGCTTATCGCCGTCAAAAAGTCCCAGGACCTCTCAAGTCCCTGGGCCCATCTTTGAGCAAGCCCTTCAGATTCACCCAGCGATGTTATATGCCGCCCTTTGCCGTAAAACGCATAAGTAGAGAAAGAACCTTAGTGTTTAATAACCCCCCAACCAACATTATAGTCACATGCCAGAAATGCATGAGTTGAAATGGAGGCAACACTTGGCCAAAAAAGGCCCGGAAGAAGGAACCGATGCCGGCCTTTCAACCACTGTCACAAACCCTCTTCCCGCCTCCTCCTCCTCCGCCACCACCAAGCGTTCCTCAGCTGCCCATGTCTCTCAGAGTCATGATCAGGGATCAAGCCGTCCGCTTCAGCCTTCCACCGTCTGCCCGAGTAACCACCAGCACCAACAGAGACCCATCCAAACCCCTTCTCCCTTCCGCCAGTTTAGATGACTGCACGCCAAAAAACAACAAAAATTTAAATTTGTTATAAATTAACAAGTAAAACTGATGTAAAAAAAGTTGGATAAAAAAAATTAATAATAATTAAAATAATTTGTACAGCGGCCATTCTAGCAGCCAGCCTTCTCTTCTGTCTTCCAGGTTTGGAGGAGAAGACACACTTTAAACCCAAACCTCCCAAAGCCAAAAGCCTGAATGTCCGCATAGCCTATGTTGCCTTTTTCCGACTGGTGGACACAGATGGGTTCCGCACATCATCGCCCTTACCTGCCCCCATACCCAGACTGCCGAGCAGGCAATTCCTTCTTTTGCCAGCCCTGGCCAGTCCACGTTGTCTCTAAAATTTCAAGGCACGTGCCAGTTGTCTGCACGGGCTGGAAAAGTCCTCTGACCACCACACATGGACTAGTAAGCAACGGGCCAAGGCCCATATATCTCCTGTGACAGCTCACTGGGTGAGCTGGGAGGATGTATCTGGGGGTGACGGTGGCTCTCAGGGCTCGCGCACGCTCTTCAAAAACAGCAGGGATGTTGCAAGGGTTCTTTCCTCCCCCCAAGGTCCTCTGGTGGCATCACGTGCCCAGAGAAACCAGCGCCGTTTTGAACATTAAACTATCTTCATTGGAGACCGTCCACGACACAGGTCAGAGGACTGTGGACGGCTCTCCCGCAACGAGACCGAGCGCTGGCTGGGTACAAGAACCTGTGCCAGGCAAGGTGGAGTGCGATAAAACGGCTAAATCTGCGGCCGCCCTTAAATCGGTAGGCGACGCACATCCTTGCCTGGCACATCGTCATGAACCCTTGTTGTCGCAAAATTTCTAAAGAGCCCAACCCTGGTCTGGACTGCCTGCTGAGGAAGGCTCGAGTCTAGTTCGCACTTCCGCCGTTCGCACCCTGCTTCGTCCGCCTGGCGCGTTGCGCGTCAGCTCGGCCTCCCCTTCAACCGTCTCATTGTTGACGTGGCAACACGCTGGAATTCCACCCTCCACATGCCCCAGCGATTGTGGCAGCAGCGCAATGCCATTACCCAGTACGAAGTGACACATGGCCTGACAAGCAGCGGTGCGGACCTCGGGGTTTTTGAGCCACCGAGAGTGGAGGCAGGTGAAAAGAGCTCTGCACCATCCTTGCCAGTTTTGAAGAAGCCACCAAAATGGTCAGTGCGGACAATGCCCTTGTCAGCATGAGCATTGTGGTGATCTTAGTTCTGGAACGATCGTTGGACACTCTGAAACAACAGGTCCCGCCAGCGACGGAGGAGGAGACGGACACAGATGCGGACACGGAGCCTTTCTCTCCAGTCAAATCCACAAGGCCCGACAGTTTCACAATTTCATCGGTCTTCATTAGGCAGTGGTTCGGGGTCCAGGGCTAGTGCAAGGTGGCGCATCAGCTCTCAGGGTGCATCATCTGAGGCAAGTCAGGGCTGTGTTGAAGCTGTGCCGGAGGAAGCGGAGGAGGAGGAGGAGGAGGTATTCCTAGAAACCAACGTTTCCGACGTCCCTGCCTTGGAAAAGAGGTTGGCGCGAATTTGAGGCGGGGGAAAGGAAGATGAGGAAGATCAGTTTGCTAGTGCCCTCGACCCAGAGGCTTGGGAAATCAAGGCTCCATCTCTCACATGAGTGCTTGGATGCTCCATTTCCTCCAACATGATCCTCTGCATTAAGGCCATCAAAATGAACAACAGTTACTGGGTGGCCACCCTCCTGGATCCCCGTACAAAACAAAACTCAGCACTTCCTTCCACCCACCCAAATAGAGAGTACAAGGCAGGAAATGGAGACCTTGCTGATTGATCAACTGGAGACATCTTGTGCGTCTGCTTCACGTTCCTCAATGTCACGGTGGAACAACATCAGCGACGTGACAGCAGTAGAGTGCCAAGTAGCCGTAGCGGCAGCAGCAGGCAAGGTGGCAGAAGCCTAATGGGTGACCTCTGGCAATCTTTATTTACCACCTCACCAACGCATGCAATGCAGGGCACACATCCAACACACAGAGACCAGCTTAAGATCATGGTGCACGACTATCTGCGTCTCAACACCGATGTTTTTGGATGTGTTCCGGACCCAATAGACTTCTGGGTATCCAAAATGGACGAATGGCCCGAGCTCGCTCGCCACGCCATAGAGGTGTTGTCCTGCCCAGCAGCCAGCGTCATATCTGAGCGGACCTTCAGCACAGCTGGAGGAGTCATTACAGACAAACGCATCCGACTTTCCACAGATAATGTGGATCGTTTGACTTTCATCAAGATGAATCAGGCATGGATCTCTGATGATGTTGTGGCCCCAATTGCCGAGGTCACCGATTAGTTGCCGGTCTACTTCACATTCCTCTTCAAACAGAAATGGTCCTCTTGAAAACTTTTTTTTAAAATGATAATTTCTTACTGCAATTTTTATTCTCTTTTCCCAACAGTTTCATTTTTCTGGTTTTGCTGTGAGGAGACTGGTAAAAACAGCAAGGTTTCATGACAACACGTATTCCATTTTACTCAGTTTTTATTCTTTAGAAGGTTTTCGGCATTGTCAATGGTTTTGAGGTCATGCTGCTGTGAGATACAAGCTATATTTTGGTCCTTTGGATACATTGGCTTCTATGTGGATTTCTCCATCACAATTTTTAACAGTGGCTGGAGAAGTCATTATTTATAATTTTTTGGGGTCATGTTGCCTGTGAGGATACTGCAATAACTACAGGTCCTATTCTAAAAATTTTGTTTCTAACAGTCATTTGTTCTTCACAATTGTCCAAAGTGGCTCAATGGGTCATGCTTGAATTTTTGGGGGCATTTGCTGTGACATGCAGCTATACTACAGGTTATTATAAAATATTGTTGTTTATAACAGACATTTGATCTTCCAAGTCAAAAGTGGCTCATGGGTTCATTGTTTTGAATTTTTTGGGGCATTTTGTTACGTTGACATTTGCAGCTTTACTAAAAGGTCCTATTATAAATTTTTTTTGTTTCTAACAGACATTTGTTCTTCACAATTGGTCAGAGTAGGCTCAAAGGGTCATGTTTTGAATTGTTGGGGATTTTGCTGTGACTTCGCAGGCTATTTACTACAGGTCTATTATAAAAAAAAATGTTTGTTTCTAACAGACTTTTGTTCTTCACAATTGTTCCAGAGTGGCTCAAGGTCATGCTTTGAATTTTTGGGTCGGATTGTGCTGTGAAATTGAAGCTATACTAATGGTTCTATTTAAAAAAATGTTGTTTCTAACAGACATTTGTTCATTCACAATTGTTCAGAGTGGCTTTCAAGGGTGATGGTGATGTCAGAAACGGAATAGGTAGGGACACTGTTAATGGACTGGACACATATTGAATATGACTTGTTTTTGCAAAGATCTTTAAATAGCTAGCATCCCTGTATTGAGTACTACTCATTTATTATCAATTAAAAAAGTGAAACAAAGACATGGTGGGATTTCCATCCTATTTTAATATGTGTTTTCTAGATATTAATCTACTAAAAAACTTGCATGTACAAAATAGTGGTTAAAAAAATTCCTTGAATTGTACAGGGAGGTACAGGATAACTTGACACAGCATGTAGGTTATTCAGAGGACATGGAGTATGGAGCAAGGACAGAGATCAAAGTTACAGAGACCATTTCTCCAGCTCGTTGAGTAAATGAGAAAATGAATGCCAAGAAAAAGGGCACATGGGTGGGAACAGGAGCGTTTTTATCCATCTGTATTTACAAGTGATGCTCATATTGGTTCCGAATCATACGGAGGGGCAGAAGCGCGTTACCCAGGTCTTGACTTGTATGATGAAGGCTGGAGGTCTTACACTTCCACTTCCGCTTCCGCAGTCTGCTTCAGGCACGACTGTTGATTTGCGGAGTCATAAAGGGACATTTTTATCGTGTTAATAGATGACGGACGCAATCCTGGGCTCTCACCGACCCACTGTAAGTCTGGCCTGGGCAGCTGGACTCTCGTGTTAAATTGATGACAGCTGCTAGCCTGGGCTTCTCACCGCACCACTGTAAGTATGTCCATGGCACGCTGGACTCGTGTTAATAGATGCTGACAGCAAGCACTGGCTCTACCGTTAGGGGCAATCTAGGAGGAGCTGCAAATTTTCTCTAAAAAATAAGATTTTTGAAAAAGGTGATTTCTGTGAGGTTAAGTAGTTTCATTAAGGGGTCAGGACTGGTTACATATTGCACAATTTGAGTCTTAAAAATGTTCTGGGGCTGGAGTCTCTATGGGGTCGCATAAATTGAGCTACTGGGGTGTCTGTCCGTAATCAATGAAGAAGGTTTGGAGGAAAAATTGAATCCATTGAATTGATTGGCTGCTGAATCTGTTCAGAAGCCAGGTGGGCAAATGTGCTTCTCAACTAATGATATGTTTTGGGGATGATTAGGACATTTGTTTAAGTATGGGGGATTGAGTGTGCGGACGTACTAACACATCTACACGTAGTAATAAAAAATACCTTTAAAAACTGCAGGGTGGGGTTGTTTGTTGTTTGTTTATCACACTTTGAAAAAAAAAAAGCAAACTTGGTTAATTAGTAAAACTATAAATAAAACTTCCCTAAATAAATTCTGTAAAACAAATGTCAGTTTACCAATAAATTACTAATGACAGTCACTGTAAAAAAATAGCATAGTGCCACTTTGTGTTATGTTGGAGTTCAAAAGGTTTAGGGGTCATGCTGTGGCCCAGGACAGGGATGTCTATGTCAGTGAAACTAAATTGCGTGGTTGAAAGACTCCTTTTTTCCGGCCACTTTATAAATGGGGGGGGTTTCATGACAGTTGGGGATCATGCTGTGGCCCAGGAATCAGGATAGTCACTGTCCAGTGAAACTAAAATGGTTTTTGGGGAAAGACTCCTATTTTCCGGCACTTTTTAATCTGTGGGTCAGGAAAGGTTTATTGGTCATACTGCGGTTTACAGGACCAGATATAGTTAATGTTCCAGTTCAACTAAAATGGTGGTTGAAAGACTCCTTTTTCCGGCAACTTTTTAATTTGGGGGTCAGAAAGGTTTAATGGTCATACTGCGGTTACCAGGACAGGTATAGTCATGTACAGTTCAACTAAAATGGTGGTTGAAAGACTCCTCGTTTACACGGCACTTTTTAATCTGGGGTTCTGCAGGTTTGGGGCTTCATGCTGTGGTTACAGGGACAGGGATATTCAATGTCCAGTTTCCATGTAATATGATGGTTCAATCATACTGCCTTCTGGCACTTTTTAATTGTGGGTGATGCAGGTTTAAGGGTCAGGCTGTGGTTCAAAGTCAGGGATAGTGAATGGTCTGTGATTTTTTTTCTGTGGCTTTTATTACTAAGTGTGATTACCTAAGATGTAGCATGTATCCATTTGGACTGTTGTGGATGATAATTAAGTTATCAAGCCTGTTTGGGTGTAAGAATTGAGGTGTTGTTTCCTCTCTCTTAGACTTTAATGGTCATCGGCGGTAATCTGTTATCGACTATGGATTTCTTATTGATAATTGCCGATATCGGACTATTGACCCGATGGACAGTTAGTCAAGGTAATCGCTCATCACAAGTCCTTACATATAACATCAGTCGCTGTGCTGGTGGGGGTAGATGCCTACATATTATGGCATCCGAACATGAGTCCAACTGATGACAAATTATTCATATACACTAAGGCTATGTTCACACGGACACATTTCGGCGCACATTTTGCGTCGTATTTGCGCTCTAATACAAGCAACATGCGTACCGAAATTACGGTAATCCACAGTTCTAATAGAGAACTATGGATCAAGCCTCTTCTCCCCGCTCGTACAATACAATCGTATTGCACGTGCAGGGAGATAATTGACATGTCATTTATTCACGGCGCTTACGCGCCGCGAGTACTGACAGTCTATGGGGCCGCCAGGCTGCCAGCCCCCCGCCCCAAGGGAGTACGCTTGAGCTCCCGAACACTGGCGTAACTGTGGGGCGTACTGTATGCCCCGCAATTACTCCGTGTGAACATAGCCTATGGGGACGGCGGGCAACTGACCCCCCCTCGTCTCAGGAGTACGCGTCGATCAGTACGACTCCCAAACACCCGGCTTAATTGAACATAGCCTAACTGTATGATACAATTTTAGGCTTATAGAGGTAGAGTAGGGTCTCAGACTTCTGTCGTTCAGTATTACAATACTTTATGCTTCATTTTTTTTAATACCGTAGGTTGTCAAAAATAAGAGGCTCACTTTAAACACATATGAATACAAAGAGACAAAATGTGGGCTCCTGCTATAACAACCGATGCTGACGGAGAACAATTCCTTATTAGTATCTTCATTAGGAAATATGACATAATAGAAGTACTAATACTGATATTTTCACTCGACCCAGTGAGTGGTCCTTCCTGAAGAATTCCCTGACATTCCATGAACAATACCGCACCTTCCTGCACCACAGCATTCCTCGACCGGACAGGAGGGAGCACACTTACATGGAGAATATTTAGCACAGAGAACTCGGTGTCCTCGTTATGTAACTGTTTCTACAAGCTCTTCAATGTTCTGAGCCACAGAAAACATAACAATGTCACAGGTGTAGTCACAGCTGATTACGCGCGTGCCCTAGTTTCTTCTGCATTGTCTTAGTTCATGCTAATTTGGTTTCTGGTACAAATTTCTAGTCCCTCTGCAAGACCGAGGCGGGAAGAGAAAGGGCAGACGCATGTCCGTTTTCCTGACTTTTACTATGGGCTAATGCAATCACATTAACACAATCATTGCCACAGAGAGAACTGAACTCGATTGGCTTTGTTAATGAAGACCTAGTAAGTAAACTCTCAAAGGAGTGTTCCTACCATAGTTTTTGAGGACATATCGATAGGTTATGCCATCAAAGTCTGATAAGTTCTGGTATCGCCTCTGGGACGCACCTATTTTGGGAAAGGGCTCCCAAAAGTCGCGGCTCAGAATGAAGAGACGATCCTGCTTGCGCATGCCTCTCCATTCTTTTCTATAGGAGTGGTAAGTACAGCCAAATGCACCGCTCACCTGTGCTTAATACTCCCATATAATAAAATGGTAAGTTGAGCCATAAATTTTTGGGGCCGTTCCTGATATCAGTGTGTATTAGACTTTGAGGGTAATTCCAATTAATATATCCTCAATCTCTATGGTGGGAACACCCCTTTAAGGACCAAACATGCTATAGTGTTCCATAGGCCAAAGGGATATATGATAGGATGAAGATATAGGGGTTACAAAGGTAGCTCTAGTGTTGGAGGAGACCCAGATTTCCATCCATCCCATAAGAAAGACATCAGTATTATAAATGGCACATAATAGTTGGGAGACCACGATACTAAGTTTGCACTGAAGCCCAAAAGCTTCTACTTACACATCTTCATAGAGTTATACAGCATATGACTTAACGAATATGGCTTGTACTGTACCTCCATAACTCTCCGCTTTAGAAGCAATGCAGGGAGAGTCCCATTACGGCAGCACCCAGGACACAGTGTTCCGCCATTCAGGCTTTGTGTACATGGAATTCCACACCTTAGATGTGCAACAAAACCGTACAAAAAACATTCAACACTGATATTAAGATCCACACCATGCCCTGTATGTGGCAAATATGTGTGAAAGGATTATTCTGCCTTCCACATATTTATAATGAGGTCAGTAAGGCTGACATGTCACCATTATGGCCATTGATTGACTGTTGTGGTCAAATATCTAGACAAATCATCCAGGGAGCCTCAAAACCGAACCAAAAACTGACTAAGGACCAGGTAATAGTTGAACAGGGCTAGTGCGGCATTTGTGAGCTAACTACAACTTTTCTGTTACTTTAAATAGAGCTGGTTCAAGATTTGTATTTAGACAGAAATGTCCTGTAATATGAATTTGACAGGTGGTTTATGTTTATGAGAGCAGGATATGATAGAGGGTTAGAAGCTGAGCTCTGTGATCAGCGTCATTCATACGGGTGGGAGAACCCCCGGAGCGCCGCAGCGAAACTCTCTGGGGGAGGGGGGGGGAGGGTGGAGGGGGCGGAGGGCAGCGACGGTCACTGGTAGGGGTCAATGCCTGCAAATGGTCGTGCAGAGTCAGCAGCTTCACACACTTTTCATCCCACCAGGGAGAAGGCAGGATGGTTTGTTACCGTCCTTGCCTTCTTGATTTTATATACAGCTCATGCAGCGCTGTACATACACATCAGCGTTGCAGGGTCACAGCCCCTGCAATGCTGGTTCTTCTTTGCCAGAAGTATAGGCTAGCGGCTCGGAACATGGAGAGGTGAGTACTTTTTTTATTTTCTTTTTTTACCTACAGGAAGCATATAATTCTACCTAGAGGGGGCAAATACTTCTATCTACAGGGGGAATATACAGTGGGTATGGAAAGTATTCAGACCCCTTTAAATTTTTCACTCTTTGTTTCATTCCAGCCATTTGGTAAGATCCAAAAAGTTCAACAGAAATGTAGGGGCGACATGTATGAATTCGAATGCGTACTTTTTTTTAACTTAGCGCCGACACTCCAGTTCTAAATAGATATAGAAGAGTGTAGAATACGACAGTATGAAGATTTTTGGCGCATTACATAGAGCTTAATGCGCCAAAGTTTGTATTGGCATAGAGTGTAATGCACCAAACTTGGCGCACTAAGCTCTATGTAATGCGCCAAAAATCTGTCGTATTCTACACTCTCAGAATCTCATAATCCAAGCATTGAAACATTAAGAGCGCAACATGTATGAATTCGAATGCATACTTTTTTCTTATTTGGCGCCGACACCACAATTCTAAATAGATATAGAAGAGTGTAGAATACGACAGATTTTTGCCGCATTACATACAGCTTAATGCGCCAAGTTTGGTGCATTATACTCTATGCCCATACAAAGTTTGGTGCATTTAAGCTCTATGTAATGCGCCAAAAATCTTCATACTGTCGTATTCTACACTCTTCTACACTCACCGGCCACTTTATTAGGTACACCATGCTAGTAACGGGCTGGACCCCCTTTTGCCTTCAGAACTGCCTCAATTCTTCATGGCATAGATTCAACAAGGTGCTGGAAGCATTCCTCAGAGATTTTGGTCCATATTGACATGATGGCATCACACAGTTGCCGTAGATTTGTCGGCTGCACATCCATGATGCGAATCTCCCGTTCCACCACATCCCAAAGATGCTCTATTGGATTGAGAGCTGGTGACTGTGGAGGCCATTTGAGTACAGTGAACTCATTGTCATGTTCAAGAAACCAGTCTGAGATGATTCCAGCTTTATGACATGGCGCATTATCCTGCTGAAAGTAGCCATCAGATGTTGGGTACATTGTGGTCATAAAGGGATGGACAATGGTCACAACAATACTCAGGTAGGCTGTGGCGTTGCAACGATGCTCAATTGGTACCAAGGGGCCCAAAGAGTGCCAAGAAAATATTCCCCACACCATGACACCTCCACCACCAGCCTGAACCATTGATACAAGGCAGGATGGATCCATGCTTTCATGTTGTTGACGCCAAATTCTGACCCTACCATCCGAATGTCGCAGCAGAAATCGAGACTCATCAGACCAGGCAACGTTTTTCCATCTTCTACTGTCCAATTTCGATGAGCTGTGGCAAATTGGAGCCTCAGTCTCCTGTTCTTTAGCTGAAAGGAGTGGCACCCGGTGTGGTCTTCTGCTGCTGTAGCCCATCTGCCTCAAAGTTCGCTGTACTGTGCGTTCAGAGATGCTCTTCTGCCTACCTTGGTTGTAACGGGTGGCTATTTGAGTCACTGTTGCCTTTCTATCAGCTCGAACCCCGTCTGCCCATTCCCTTTGATCTTCTGGCATCAACAAGGCATTTTCCGCCCACAGACTGCCGCTCACTGGATGTTTTTTCTTTTCAGACCATTCTCTGTAAACCCTAGAGATGGTTGTGCGTGAAAATCCAAGGAGATCAGCAGTTTCTGAAATACTCAGACCAGCCCTTCTGGCACCAACAACCATGCCACGTTCAAAGGCACTCAAATCACCTTTCTTCCCCATACTGATGCTCGGTTTGAACTGCAGGAGATTGTCTTGACCATGTCTACATGCCTAAATGCACTGAGTTGCCGCCATGTGATTGGCTGATTAGAAATTAAGTGTTAACGAGCAGTTGGACAGGTGTACCTAATAAAGTGGCCGGTGAGTTATATCTATCTAGAACTGTGGTGTTGGCGCCAAGTAAAAAAAAAGTACGCATTCGAATTCATACATGTCGCCCTAGATATTTTTGCAGATTTATTAAAGAAGAAAAACTGAAATATCACATGGTCTTCGGTATTCAGACCCTTTGCTCAGTATTGAGTAGAAGCTCCTTTTGAGCAGTACAGCCTCTTGGGAATGATGCAACAGGTTTTTCACACCTGGATTCGGGGATCCTCTGCCATTCTTCCTTACAGATCCTTTCCAGTTCCCTCAGGTTGGATGGTGAACATTGGTGGACGCCATTTTCAAGTCTCTCCAGAGATGCTCAATTGGGTTTAGGTCAGGGCTCTGGCTGGGCCCGTCAAGAATGGGTACAGAATGGTTCTGAAGCCACTGCTTTGTTATTTTAGCTGTGTGCTTAGGGTCATTGTCTTGTTGGAAGATAAGCCTTCGCCCCAGTCTGAGGTCCAGTACACTGATGAGCAAAAAAATTAACTTTTTTGATCTTACCAAATGGCTGCAATGAAACAAAGAGTGAAAAATGTAAAGGTGTCTGAATACTTTCCGTACCCCCTATACCTACCTACAGGGAGCATATAATGCTACCTATGGGGGCATATACCTACCTACAGGGGGCATATATCAACCTACAAGGGGGAGGGATAACTCTACCTATGGGGCCATATATATCGACCTACAAGGGGCCTATATCTTTACCTACCTACAGGAGGCTTATATACCTACCTAATAGGGGCTTATATACCTACATTCTGGGGCCTCTATATATACCTAGAAGGGCCCTATATACATACCCACCTACCTACATGGGGGGGGGTCTATATAACTACATACTAGGGACTTATATTCCTACTTTTTGGCAGGCCTATATAACTACATATATACTTAATAGGGTGAACTATATACCTACCTATTGGAGGACATATAAGTCTACCTACCTACATACTATATTGAGTGATTTAACTACCTCCTATAGGGGAATACAAAACAAGACTAAAACTTGGTGCACAAATCAAATCATGTGTTATCTATAATACTGGTGTCTTTCTATGTGGCAGGAGGGCTTTTGGGCCCCCTCAGGCTGCAGGGCCCGGTAGTGACTGCTACTTCTGCACCCACTGTAGCTACGCCTCTGCCTGGGGATTCTGGTTTTGTATAACCCTATATATCTCAGAGCTCAGCTTCTCCCTGCGATTATATAATCTTATATATCACAGGGCTCAGCTCCTTTACCATATGACCCTACATATCACAGATTTCAGCTTCTCTACTCTACCACATAACACTATATATCACAGAGCTCAGTATCACTCTTCTGTCATATAACTATATATCACAGAGCTCAGCTTCTCTCCTCTATCATATAACCCTATATATCACAGAGCTCAGCTTCTCTGCAACTATCATATAACCCTATATATAACAGTGATCAGCTCATCTCCTCAATCATATAACCCAAAATATCACAGAGCTCAGATTCTCTCCTCAATCATATAACCCTTTATATCACAGAGCACAGTAACATTCCTCTATCATATAACCCTGTATATC
This sequence comes from Phyllomedusa bahiana, assembly GCA_025379985.1. NCBI lineage: Eukaryota > Metazoa > Chordata > Amphibia > Anura > Hylidae > Phyllomedusa > Phyllomedusa bahiana. The sequence goes on from JAODAL010002040.1 coordinate 20,996, forward strand.
ACAGAGCTCAGCTCCTCTCCTCTATCATATAACCCTATATATCACAGAGCTCAGTTTCTCTCCCTCTTTCACAAACTGCTCTGAGACAGGGCAGCATCAACAACTTGACAGGTTCCATTTAAAGAATACACTGCTTGAGAAATGGTTCCCCCATAGGGCGCCAATCCTTGCATCAGCAATGGAAGCGTTCCAGTAATATCACGCAGAGCACAAATTCCATGTGGTTCAGGAGAACATTTATGAGTAATTCTAGGAAGAGAATGATACAGAAAATTGCTATGTAAGCAGTTGTTCTCTTGAAGAAGGAGCATTACTTAGACACATCCTGACAACATTAAGGGCCAGTGGCTTGATGAAATTGTATGTCCTGAAAACAATTTTGATCTCCAGTAATGACCCTCTGTATTTAAGAAAATGTTATTGATAACTAAGAAGTGGTCTTTATGGTTGGTGCCTCCATGAGGCCTTATATGCTTCTCTGGAAGTAGCACTGAGTAAGGCTATGGTTACATCTGCAATAACAGTAACGCAGCACTATAGGCCCAGATGTTTGTCAAACCTAATACTTGAGTAGTATGGGGTGCCGTGGAACATGGAAATGTTTTTGGATTCCTTTTGAATCTTTGAGATAAATCCACCACTTGTCTTATGAAATTGGAGACATACAGAGTTAGTATATGATCCCATAGATCTCTATAGGTGTTACTTACATTACAGCTGTGTGAATAAGCATTTAGGGTGACATATTATAAAAGAGACTCCCCCACTGCAGTTTTAAATGAGTGTATAGTGCGCCTGAATGAATGAAGCTGTCAAAAATGTGGGGCCTGGTATACCTTGCATAGTATAATTTATGCGCCTAATTTAGGCGCATAGCATCATGCAGCATTCAGATGTGTCGTGCCTGCCGTATAATGCGCCTGGTTTTGGTGTACTACAGTTCATTTATATAGAGAATAGGGCGTCAACAGTTTTTTGCCGCAAAATACACCCAAAAAATGGTGCAGCCATAATGGGACATGTCATCCTTAGTCTTAGATGAGGGTGGAAAATTTCATTTAGGAACCCAAATATGTTCCACCACTGAGACCTCACAGTAATTAAAAATAATCCATGGGGGAAATCTGTCGACAAGTGTTTAGATCCCCTGCAGGGCCAGTTCTGGGTTCATAAAACTGATTTTCATTGAAATCAATGGTTTGTCTGTAAAATGTACATACATGTGAGGTCTTCCACAGCAAGAGACTGTTTTATAGAAGACAGTCCAATTTTGCAATAAATGGCCCAATGCCTGATCCGATCATTCCATCAGCCAAAAAATTTTCTGCCCTGAAAATATTGGCTGGTCCTGAATAATAATAATAATCTTTATTTATACAGCGCCAACAAATTCTGCAGAACTTTACAATGTAGAGGGTATAATTACTGACAAAGGACAGACATTACACAGTGACATGGGGTCATCAATGGGGATGTTGAAATCACCCATGATGAGTGTGGGCATTTCAGAGGAGAGGAGATAAGGGAGTCAGGCAGCGAAATGACCCAGAAACTGGCGGGGAGACCCGGGGGGGTCTGTACAAAACCACGTCCTAAAGTAAAAGCTTCTTAATATTTTCACTACTTTCTGGGTTTTTATACAATAAGCATAACTATGGGCGACATGTAAGATTTTTGGCACCCAGGCGCCATTTTTTTGTACGCATTTGTAGCGTAGAATGTGCAAATCTATGAACCTGTTCTACTGCGGGTCATAGATTTAGAGCTTTCTAGCTACAAAGTGACACTTCGGGCTCAGGTAAACCACTTTTAAAGTGCTCTACCTGTTCCAGCAGCAATGCGCCTGGATATGCCGTACTAAAGCTATAAAAGTGTAGCTCTGTACAGTTCTAGTGCGTCCCGCCTCCTGCACGCCCCCCGATCTCAGGCGCATTACAAAGTGCCACCGGCGCTCTATAATGCGCCTGATATTGGAGTGCGCCTGATTCAAAATACAGCGAACGGGGCAGCGCCAGTTTTCAGGCTGAAAAGACGTCAGACCTCTGGCACAGCCCCGTACATACGTGTCGCCCTATATGTCAGGAAGTATGTAGTGATTTATGTGTTTTTCCATCTGGGACAGCTCTTGAAATAATTTCTTGAATCCATCATTTTCTATTCTAACATGTCCTTTCGATATGACGTGAGGCATGCAGTGTAATTAGAAGTCTCCCATAGCTCTTCCTATTCTCCAACATCCAAAAAAACTCCTCCAGATTCCTGGAATATCTGCAGTTTCATCCTCAAAGGGAGTGAAGAAAACAGACAAATGCATGACATTTCCGTGAGCTGATGTGCCAAGAGATGAAGGAAGCAAACTTAACATTTGTGGTGAGAAGAGGTTATGTTTGTATGATGCCTGTGATCTATTCACATCAGGAAAAGCTATTGATATGGATTTTCAATTAATGTCTATAGTCAGCTTACTGTAAATTCAACCCTCTGTGTATACACTATAAATCTACATCTCTGTATCCTGTAGGCCCATAAGTTTTGGCACCCTTAAAGGGGTAATCCATTTCATTGATTAGCTTCAAACAAGTAGGCAAAGGTAAAGAAAGACTATTATCAAATACATTGCTATTCTAATTTTGCTTCTCTGCAGAGTTAGGAGCAAATCTCATCTCCTCCTTTTGCACACAAGCTTCCCTAGTTACCGACCACATCTCTCTGCTCTTACAGGCTGCAGCAGTGGTTGGGATGATGACTTACTCCTTGCTGTGTTTGTTATCTGAAAGACTTGAGCTTGTTTACATTATTTACTAACAAGCTTTAACAGTTTAGAGCTCCCATTGCCTTGGCAACTACAGTTTACAAACCTCCTGCACTCATGTCATGGTAACAGGATCAGCTAGGAATAGCAGAGCTGATATGCTAATCACTGTTATAGACCTGCCCACAGCCTAATCAGGAAGTGTGAGTCTAAAGCTGCCTGTGGCTCTGAAAAAAAGCGTGATGGAACAACCCCTTTAACTTAGGCTTGCAAAGAGTGTTGCATAGCTCTGTGAGCCTGAAGTTGTTCCTCGGAGTGTGATGTGTTAATATTAATTTAGTTGTAATGACTCAGAGACTAACAGCTGGGTCTCTTCAGCGCCTCCTTTTTGATGCAGATTTCCTTGAGTTGCATCCAACTCACTGTGCCTCTCACTGTGGATGGGATTATTGGCACACCAGTTACTCACAAACTATTGATCTGAATGGAGACAGTGTTGTCCTTATGTTCCCATGTGGTAGCACTGAAACAAAATGGAACACTTAAAGGTTTCCCCACTGATAACAACTGAGTACCACTTGTCCCGGCAGGGAGGCACTTTGTGATCAGTTTATTGTTAATCCAGTTTTATAACAAGTAGGAGTTTCCACATATGTCTAATTTAACTACAGTGTTTCATAATGATGACCTCTCTTAGGTAAAGTTGGTTCCAATTATGGTGTATTTCTAGGTTTCTCCCAATCCAAACTCCCCAAAACAAGCCCCCAAAATCAGGATTGAAAACCCCTAACTCATAAACAATCTTAGTAAAGGGAATTTAAAACAGGGAATCAAAGGGAATTACTAAGGAAACCCACAAGCATAGAGACAGCAGAAAAGCAGCACAATAAGGCATTATGTTCCTTTACTGATGACAAGAGCAGGCTGGGGTCATCCCAGCGGGTTGGGACACACCTGCAGACACCTTTGTGTCGGATGCCTTAGGGTTCTCATGGGTTTTTATTACCTTTTTTTCCTCATGAGTTCTTTTGTTTTTTAAATAAAATAATTTTCCCCAAATAGTCGACAGGGTTGGGAATACGACCTCTAAAGAGCAAATTCAGAAACTGTTCCCCCGCCAAACATTTTCATCAAATAAAAATGGAGTGGCTACATAATAGTTGTCTCCACTTACATTTGACTGAATGGGCTGAAAGCAGCTACTTTACCACATTATCTAGTTGGCTACCTATCTAGCTGTACTTTCCATGTGTGCATGGTATATATTTCTAAGCTGTAATGCTGTTGTGTCTCTTACTGAGGGCGGGAATGTGGGAAATGAAACATCCATTATAGCTGCTAGAAAATGCAGTGCCGTTTTAACACACTGGTCAGCCCAGCAGAAATAGTTTTCTTAGTGCCCTCCTCCCCCATTATAAGCAATTGGGAGGCAACATCCCTTAGCTTCCCATATACCTTCAGTTCACCCATACAATGCTACCAAGTACTTCAAAGTTACCCATGTGCCCTACGTGTACCCATAACACCACTAGCAAGCATTCCCATGTTACCCATGTTCCACAGATGTACCCCTAACACCACTAGCAAGCATTCCAATGTTACCTATGTTCCACAGATGTACCCCTAACACCACTAGAAAGCATCACTATGTTGCCTATGTGTCACAGGTGTACCTCTTACACCACTAGCAAGCATTTCAATGTTGCCCATGTGCCGTCAGAACGCCACCACACACCGGTAACGAGCATTTCAAGGTTCCCCATGTACCTCCAGTTCACCTCCACAAGAGCCTACTGCATCCTGCCACGCCTGTCATTACATAGCATTTCCTTTCGCTCCTCATGTGCCGTACTAAGCACCCATCCACGCTCATCATCTGCCTCCAGTGCATGGATACCACTTCTTTTTTCCCTCCCTACAATTGTGGCACAATAAAATTGTTGGTCCCATCTTCTTCAAAACATCCGGGGTCTTTAACGAGTCCATGTACTGCTCAGCCCCCGAGGCGCCACAAGCCCTGGGCTTCCCCAGAGCCTACCACTAGCCTGGATTCCTCAAAAAGTCTGCCACTTTTCCCACAATTTTTATAGCCTGTACATAGCTTTCGACTTCCCAGGGGGCCTACCACAGACTCTTCTACAAAACCACGACTTTCCTCAAGCACCACATAGCCCACGACTTCCTCAGAGCCTACCACAAAGCCACGACTTCCTCAGAGCCTACCACAAAGTCCACAACTTCCTCAGAGTCTGCCACTTTGCCCACAACTTTCTTATAGCCTGTCACATAGCTTACGACTTCCTCAGAGCCTACCACAGACTCTTCTACATAGACCACGACTTCCTCAGAGCCTACCACAAAGCCCACGACTGCCTCAGAGCCTACCACGTAGCTCACGACTTCCTCAGAGCCCACCACAGAACTTTCTACATAGACCACGACTTCCTCAGAGCCCACCACAGAACTTTCTACATAGACCACAACTTCCTCAGAGCCTACCACATAGCCCACGACTTCCTCAGAGCCTACCACGTAGCTCACGACTTCCTCAGAGCCTACCACATAGCCCACGACTTCCTCAGAGCCTACCACATAGCCCACGACTTCCTCAGAGCCTACCACATAGCCCACGACTTCCTCAGAGCCTACCACGTAGCTCACGACTTCCTTAGAGCCTACCACAGAACCTTCTACATAGACTATGACTGCTTCAGAGCCTGGCACAGAGTCTGTGACTTCCTCGAGTCTGGCACAGAGTCCGTGACTTCCTTGAGCCAGGCACAGAGCCTTGACTTCCTCAGAGCCTACCATGTAGCTCACAGCTTCCTTAGAGCCCGTCACAGAACCTGCCACTTAGACCATGACTGCCTCAGAGGTTGGCACAGAGCCTGACTTCCTCAGAGCCTACCATGTAGCCTACATCTACCGCAAAGTCAAGTGGTTTAAGAAAACATGCAAATTTCTGAGATCAGGAATATAGCCTTTTGACTTTTTGATGGGTCTACAATATTTTTTAACTTTCCATGTATTCAAGAGAGGCAAATACTACTGAAAGCAGTGCTGGAGTCAGGGGCCCAGTAATACCAGTGCTGTAGTCAGGGGCCCAGTAATACCAGTAATACCGTTTGCTCTGTGGTTACAGTGGTCCTGCTTTAGACTTATTTGATAATCAACATCTCAATTAACTACTAAACGTGAGCAGCAATAGGTTTAAGAAACAAAGAAAAATGACAGCAGGTACAATGATTGGGGCAGCAGCTGCAATACTGCCACCTCCAGGCAATAAGTATGTACTGTCAAAAGAATTTTACAATACAGAGGATGAGACTTCGTTAAAACTAAAGGTTGCTGTGCCCCTTCATGAGCTGTTTCAGGCCGTCAGAAATCCTAAGGGCCATTCAGTAACTACTTAAGCACTTATTTGCTTAACACTTTTATTAGTACATACCTTGGATTAACCGATTCCATTGAACTATATCAACCTGGCCTTACTCTTACACTTGTCCACAGAGTATGTCGCTAATTAGTCTTATACTGTCAGCACTGTTTGGACAGTACAGGAAGTCCCCGGGTTATAAACGGGATATGGACTGTAGGGTTGTTCTTAAGTTGAACTGGTATGTAAGTCTGAACAGGTATATTTATTAACTGTAACTCCAGTACAAAAAGTGATTTTTTTTTTTCGTTTTGGATAGTGCAGGGAAGGGTTTTTACCTTTATTTTGCTGTCTGTGCTCCTGTTAAGAAGATTTCACCTCATTTTCACCTCATGTGCTGCTGTGGCATGCTGGAACTTGTCGTTCCACAGCTACTATCCGCTGTGGAACATGGAACTACAAGTGTCAACATGCCCCATAAGTCTCCGTTTGTAACTAGGGGACAGATGTAAGTCGGAACGGTGTAAGTCGGGGACTGCCTGTATAAGACTTTCGGAAGAATGATATTTCATGCCCCTGAAATAAGAACAATGGTAATGCCCAGCTGTCAATTTAGTTGCACATTTCCAGGAGGTATTATAAAGGAACAATTACACAAAATAGTTAGAAAAGATTCACCAGAGTTGTCATTTCATGGGGAATACAAGTACTTAGGGCGACATGTATGAAACTTGCCAGTTCTAAATTGATATAGAGGATTGTAGAATACGACAGTGTGTATGAAAGAAAGAGTGTTTTGTGTCAAACATTGTCTCAGCCATTGTATGGATTTGTAAGGCAGTTTCACACCAAACTTTGGCGCATTTCTGGTGCATTCAAAAGTGTTGTGTCTGGTACAGATTGCATCAGGCTCGCACATCTGTCTGACACGGCCACAACAGGATTTTGGCTCAAAGTACGCCAGAAAACATCTTGCCCTTAATTGTCAAGAAAGGTGACGAGTCATCTTTAAAGGGGTTGTCTCACTACATCGATTAATATTACCTTAGTCCTGTTTTCTTGGTTTGATTTTTGAATTCAGGGCGTGTTTAATGGCTACTGCTGGCTACTACTGGCTTGCAGTGACAAGCTGCTGAGGACACCAAGTCTGTAGCTATAGTGACCAGCGCTGACAGCCTATAAGAAGAGATCAAACAGGTCTGTAGCTATAGTGACCTGAGGAGCTGATGCAGCCCATGCAAGAGGAGATATCTAGGAATAGGTAGGACACTGTTAATGGACACATATTGCAAAGTGACTTGTTTTTTAAAGATCCTTGTAGTTATTATTATTTATTTTAGTGAGATAACCCCTTTAAGTAATGGATCCCTGTTGCAGGATTTCTATTTGCATCAAACGTTAAGCAAACATTGATAAATAATAAATAGTAAAAATAATGAAATTGGTGTCAGTGAAGAGCAGCTCATGATGAAAGGGCTTTGAGCTGAAACAGATTTGGTCTGTGATTTTATAAAACCTTAAAGGAGATTAAACATTTCATTGCAGAACTACAATTTTGGTGCTGGCGAGGGGGTTGATGGGAGTGCGGGAGCTGCTGATTAGCCCTGACATTTTGGCATTTGATGAATAATCCAGGTCATGCCAAGACGAGAGACTCAGCTTCAGGAGAAAGAATGTAAAAATTTCTACAACCAGAAACAGTTATATAACTGTGAGAAATAATCACAATAGGTTACATTGTCTGAGCTCAAACTTAGCGGAATGATTTCATTCTGTCTGCACATTTACCTAACCTCATAAGCAGCGCTCACACCAACAAAGCCGCTCACTGACCCTGCACAAGACCACAAGCTGCAAAGTAGGTCGGTTGTGGCAGAAGGACTCCCAATAGTCTCCTTAAAGAGCAGAGGCTCAGAAGATTTCAAGCACTTTACTGTTGTGTAGTTTGCACATTTGTCCAATGTGAAATCCTAGTCTATATGTTGAATGTGCCAGTGCTACTGGGTTTAGGCCTAAACCATGACTCCACCATGAACTAATTCCTGAGTCCAAAATAAGCCAAAAAACATAATAATCAGAACATCCAAAACAATCTTAACCCCTTAAGGACCAAGCGTTTTTTTTTTTTGGATGACACGTCATCTATATCGACAGATGACAGTTTTTATTTTGTACTTTTTAACGGTGTCATATAGAATATACTGGGAAATCACCCCCCAAAAAAGTGGATCAAAATGTAAAAAAAACTTACTTGTGCAATGTTTGCATTTTTTTACGGTGTTCACTCCCTTGTATAAATGATGTGTTATCTGTATTTTGCAGGTTGATATGATTCTGGCAATACCAAACATGTAGGGTTTGCATTATGCTATTGTACTGTAGAAAAAATGCAAACATTTTCTATGTTTGAAATTTGCTCCGCAGTGCCACTTTCTGCGACCAACAACTTTTTTGCACTTCAACCCATAGACCTGAGTGAGTGGTCATTCTTTGTGGGCCAAAGTGTACTTTTTATTGGTATTGCTTGACCACTAGGGGATGCGATCATTTGTACAACCTTTTGTATTGTATAAACAATACTAAAGGGTGTACAAAGATGGCAGTTTTACTACTAACTGCCTGGGGCAGGAAGTAGTAAAATGAGAAATATGTCGGTAATGGAAACCTTCACAAGGCTTCCAGCCGCTACGTAAACTGAACAGGGCCCTGCAATCTCGCCGCGGCGGGCCCTGATTGGAGTAAGGAATGGTGCACGGCACCATTTCTCATTCATTTAGATGCAGTGGCCATGATCAACGTGGTGTCTAAGGGGTTAAACAGCACGGAACGGAGCTAGCTTCATTCCGTGATATTACTGGCTGGTGTCAGCTGCAATGAGCAGCCGGCACTCGCCGCCTATGTAGACGGATCGCGCTGTGATCCTGCAACATAGCCAACTAGCAACACTGGGATGTAAGTTTATGTAGTTAAGGGGTGAAAGAAAATGGTGCATTGCATGCTGGCATGGTCACAAACAGGATAAACGCAAAAACATAACAGCAGCACTCCGCCAACGCTAAGAAACAGTCAACAATGAATATATGAACTATTGCAAAATCATTTCTGCTACATTTTGGATACATGAAAATTTGAAGTTCCTAGCGCATACTTTTTGAGGGCCTATCCACCAATGGTATGGTGATCTCAGTTCAGATGGGATCTACACTGTAGTATTTTCACCACCCTTGTTGCCTCTTACGGCCTCCATACTTTCAGGGAATGAAGTACCAACTAAAAACAGCCTATGTGGATGGGCGGCGTGCACAACCAAAATGAAGGCTGCAATCCAAAACAAACAAAAAGAAAATGGCGGAAGTGAACACAATGGATGCAAACACAGAAATGGATGAGCAGAGCTCTGTAAATGCTGAAAGACAGCCAATCAATGAATTTATGAACTATTTCAAAATTCATTTCAAAATAAGGAGTAGATGGAGTTATAGGGCCACATATATGAAACGATTTTGGTCTAAAACTCACTTTTTTGCCCATAGGTTTTTATGGGGAAAAAAGTGAGTTTTAGACCAAAACCGTTTCATAAATGTGGCCCATAGTTTTAAACCAGGCTCTAAGGCACCAGGCAGTATGTGTTTTCATCACCTAGGTAAGCTCCACCATGCTGTTGCCCAACTATCTATGGAATAAAGGTTGTGTGAGTATACATTTTTAAAGGTCTGTAAGCACTCACTGTATTTATATGAGCATTATTATTACTTTGGCCACTATGTCTTTGAGCCTGTTCCTTTCATTATATATTGTTTAGCCCTATCATCTCTAAGGCTTTTCTAAACTTCAGGTTTTGTAGCCATTCTTACATTTTCTATTTGTCACAATGATGCAGATTTTTTAATTTGGACTTGTGTGCCATTTGTAGCAACCCTTCCATCATTACACGATTGACACATTTATATCGTTGTGAGATATAGGAAAGTCCGCACTGGTCTTAAAGTATAAAATAAAAAACTTTATTCCAAGCGATATAAAGCAATCCATGAGTAAGAACGTTAGTTTGAAATGGTTAGGTTGCTCTCTCTTCACATACCTTGTATACAGTGACTGCTTTTTCCTATGGATTTTGTTTTGTCAGTTTTGCTTCATATCGCTTGGAATAAAGTTTTTTAATTTTATATTACATTATCAGTGCAGACTTTCCTAATTTTTCTATCAAGTTGCTGCCCTGTCCCACATGGTGACGGTGAACTGTTCATTTTTGTTCTTTATATTTTGTTCTTTATATTGTTGTACAGTTTGTGCCACATCTTTTATTAAGTCTTTCATCATATTCTCATGCAGTAACAGTATAATTTTTGAATACGCTACAGTTTCTTTGCTATCCCTGATAAACCAAGGCATTTTTAGGGGAAACGCATTGGTGGTATGTCAAATTTAATTGTAACACTTAATTTACAGTACTACTACTGAGTACTGTTACTGTTTTGATACATTTTCTACGAAGAGATATTATGTGTATTTGAGTCTATCTTTCTGCTTTAATGGAGCATCTTTAATGCAAGTGTTTTTCTTCTCTTTTGTGGTATAACTTATTTCTAGGGATATAGCTAGGGTGTCTAGTGACAGGGCAACGTACGCCTTTTTTGGGGTGGTTGATGTGTTTAGGAAGGGTCACAGGGTTAGGGTTTTTCGTAGGGTGACTATATCTGATTTTTTTTATATTATTTAACAAAGGTTCATTTGCTGCTGTTTTTCTTTTTGATTCTAGTTGTCAAAACTTTGTTTTAGTGGTTGTTTCCAGTATTTAAAAGCTGACTCTGTGAAAGTCTTTTTAAATTAGGCTCTTCATCTTTTTCTTGGTTTCTAACAAAGACTCATGTGAAGATAGACTGAGAGAGATTTGGGGCCACATGTATTAAAGCGTATTGGGTTTATGCAGCCACTATACACATGTTACACTTTTTATGGGCCATTCACATGGCATTTTGCCATCCATTGGTGGTATGCATTGGAATACCATGGAAAAGAATACCATGACGGTTACCATGGCTTAGCAATGGCAAGCCCATAGACAATAATAGAGAAAGTGTATTCTCTTTTGGACTATCTAGTCTTAATTTCCTGGGGGTAAATGCCTTATGTGCTGGACATAAATGTATGATATTAACTGTGGATATGACCGACAGCTGGAAAAACTCCTTATTAAAAACACACCCTTATCCCTTTAACAAGTGTGGTAGCTGACTGACCCACCATGAACACGTAGGCTGGGTTCACACTTTTTTATGTGTATTTTGCAGGAGAATTTGTATGCCAAAACCAGGAATGAAACCTATAGAGAGCAAAGGTGTCATAGAAAGGCTAGAACTTTTCTGTATTTTGGCTTATAAATAATTGTTTTGGCTTTCAAATAAGAAACATATCTCTGTATTTAGAGTCCAGCAAGAAGAAACTGAAGAGCAACACTCTACTACTCTATTGTGAATCTCCGATTTATTGGTGGAAGGTTGTGAACTACAAATATATGTCATCCACTAGCAGATACAGTGGTCCACATAGGGCTGAGTCCATTCCTATTTTTAAGATGCTCTTATTTGAGGTAGAAACTCTATTCCTAGTGTTATGTCCCTTATTGTGAATGCACTTTACATGTGTATGTACATGATCCAGTAGAACTGGTTTGTGGCTATTGTGAACCGAAGGACTTAAGCAAATCCTGAAAATCAACAAATATCTGGTTTAATGCAGCAAATTGTGAATAGTCAGATGCTTTTCAACAGCGTGACACTATCACACTCTGGTGCCATGAATACAGCTGGCTTAATGGAATTATAGTGGGTGAGATCACCCGTACAAACAGTGGTGTTTTATGTATCTATGGGGATAAGGGGTTAAGACTGACAAAGCACTGTAATAAGGGCAACAGTGATGTAAATTGGGGAAATATCTCTAAGTTTGCAGCCAATCACTGTAGAAAGAAGGGGCTGCAGTTCCATATACCATGTTTCTCCAAAAATAAGACAGGTCTTAGATTAATATTTTTCTGCCAAAAAACAGCTATGGCTTATTATAAGATAGGACTTATTTATGAAGAAACATGGTAGCTAGTATAAGGTTTGTAGTATTCCCCTCGGGTGCTCTTTCAAATGTAGGCTGTGACTCCAGAAGGGAATAGGCCCAAAAGTTCCATTGGGTGTTATGAAGGCCTCGAGTTAAGTAATGTGCTGAAAATGGAACCGTAGGGAGTCAAGAGGACCCCAGAATGCACCAGTAAGTGTTTTGTCACAGGAGGAGACCGGAATAGGCCACAGCAGAGACGGGATATTTAATCGCGCTGTTGCAGCCAATCCCGGTCTCCTCCTGCTACAAAGCACTTACCGGAGAGTTTTGTGGTTCTCTCGACTCCCTATGGTTTCATTTTCAGCACATTGCTTAATTTGGGGACCTTCAGATCACCCGATAGAACTTTCGGGTCTACTAAGGCCTTTTCAGACAAAAATTACACACTGGAAAAATATTAAATATGAGGTATTAGTTGATACAGTGGCCACTGAATTAACTAATACATCATATTTGATATTTTTCCAGTGTGTAATTTTTTGCCCTAAATACCAGGGAGCAGAATGCGTCAGTATTTTTTGTTGGACACCTGACATGTGCTGAGAAGCCCGCCCAATCAAATAGCAGAGGCGTCATAGGTTGTAAGCCAACATGGTGAACCACACGTATCTGTTTAAGTGACACCCTTTGTATCTATATATCTATATGCAATAATAATTCTACCAACCACCAACCTTATGCATAGAAGGCGGGTGAGTGGTTATCTTATCGGTATTTTTATTATTCAATTGCCCTCCTAGTGGAGTGGTGTGTGAGCTACTGCTCAATAATTGGCTGCACATGTTATTTTTCTCCCAAAGAGCATTGAGGCTTATATTGCCTCCTACTGGGTTTAGTCTATTATCCAGCTACTGTTACTAGTAACCAGCATCAAGAGTCATCCACCAATTGGTGAGGCGCAGCATGCCAGAGGCAAACCACCATCCTGGGAGCTCACAGGGAAGAGAGGTGTTAAAGCAAGTAGAGAAGAGTGAGACAGAGCAGAGAGATATTAAAGTGACGGTACTGGGAACTGTCCTAGAAGAAAAAAGATAGCGGTGGTAAAGAGTCCGGTCTAGATTGCCTTCAGAGAAGCTCCCTAAGTGACCCGCCATCCTTTATTCTTGACTGCTTGCCCTAAAGACATGCATTTAGAGAGAGAAAGGCCAGTGAAGACAAAGGGATTAATTCCCCATTAGACAATTGTAGACAGAACCTGAACAGTAGCTGTTCACAATGTGAATTGGTCTTACCTGAAGGAAGAAATGAGGCAAAGTGTCAAAACTGCTGAGAGAATTATTTTTGAATGCCAAATAAAAACATCCTGTTGATAATAGAAGGGACAAGCAGCAAAAAAATACTTTAGAATGAATTAAAAATACTTGTTGCTGCCATCACCAGGGATCATGAAGCTCGTTTCTAAGGATGCTTCTCATATTAAAACATTTTGTATAATGCGCTCATGTGAATCCTACTGGTGATGTGGGAAACCCCAGGCACGGCATACTTGTGTGCTTTCAGTAACTAAGGATAAAGCAAGGGCCGAAGCAAGAATCTTCTGCAGTCATGTACAGTAACGTAGATGTGTCTAACAGACCTATCCCACCTTGTGTGCGGCTGCTGGTAAACCATAGTGGGTGCCTTAAACTCTGCTCCCTGGTGTGGCTCAGTGGGTCCATTAAGGAACCCGAGTGGTCCCCCAACAGTCACACCAGATCGCCCAGCAGACCCAACAGGTGTAACAGCTGATCGCCATGCTGCAGCAACTATTAGCGGCCCAGCAACAGCAACCATCGTCGATGTCTCCATCAGCATCTGTGGCTCCTGTGTCATCCATCAGACCCAAGCTGCGACTCTCTAGGCAAATTAATTTCGATGGGGACCCTAAAACCTGCAGGGGGTTCCTTGCACAGTGCACCATGCACGTGAAACTAATGGCAAACCAGTTCCCTACTGAATAGTAAAAGGTGGCGTTCGTGGTCAGCCTTCTCTCCGGGAAAGCCCTGGCATGGGCCACTCCCCTCTGGGACAGGGACGATCCCATTATGGATAATATTCTGGCTTTCTTAGCCAAATTCCACTGCATCTTTGAGGAACCTGCACGTGCATCTTCTGCTAAAACTGCACTGCTGAACTTGTGTCAAGAGGACTGCAGTACTCAGAATTGTCCTGCAATGACGCTGTCCTAAGAGCCACATTGAAGAAGGGCCTCTCTAGCAGAATAAAAGACATGCTGTATGCTCGGGACCTTCTGTCGTCCCTGAGTGACCTTATCCACTTGGCCACGCGTTTTGATGTGTACTCTACTGAAAGACATGAGGAGCTCTGTCAAGAATGCAAACTGGTCCATTCCCATCTACCTCGTCTTGCTCCAGTGTTCCAAAGACCTCCACTGCCTCCCGCAAAAGAGCCTATGCAAGTGGACAGAACCCTCCTGACCCAGCAAGAATGGTTCCGTCAATGTGAGGGAACTGTACTCACCTAGGCTTTGTGGGACAGGCTTCAATAGGTGTGAATAATTCCTTCCCATATCTGACCATACCGGTGCAAATCTCCACTAGTTCTGGAATCTTGTTTGAAATGTCTGCCTTTCTGGACTCTGGATCAGCTGGGAATTTCATGGATGCTTCCCTGGTGACTAAATATAGTCTCCTGTTGGTCTGCCTAGACAAACCTATGGCCTTCTCCTTCATTAGCAGTGAACTTCTAAATGACTCCATTCAGTATCATACTAAACCAGTGTCTCTTAAGGTGGGGGCACTACATTAGGAGAAGATTGTGTTCTATGTGTAACCCCTTTCTTCCTCAGAAATTCTGCTGCTACATCTGTGGCTGCAGACTATGGCCTCTGACGACAGAAGAAGCATTCTGATTGAAATCTGCATTTGTCTATGCCCCCATCTTGTCTTGGCCGGACAATGAGAAATCCTTCCTTGAGGTTGATGCCTCTTTGCTAAGTGCTGGAGCGGTCCTCACACAGAAAAGTCCTAGAGTCAAGACCATTATGTGCAGGTTCATCTGTAAAACTTTTTCTCCTGCAGACACAAATTATACTATCGGGGATCGTGAACTTCTGGCCATCAAACTGACCCTGGAAGTGTGGTGCCACCTCCTGAAGGGGCTTGTCATCTGGTAAATATTTATATCAACCACAAGAATCTTTTGTACCTCCAGACAGTTCTAAACCCACAACAAGCCATGTTTCTTCCTCTCCCTGATCCACTTCTGACCGGCAGAGAAGACCATCAAGGCCATTGCTCTTTCCCATGCTTCAAATGTTATAGGTGAGGAATCAATTCCATGGCACATCATTCCCCCCGAACACTTGATCTCCGCAGCTGCCTTCTTGGGATACAGAAATCTTGTCTATTTATCTTTCGTTTCTACTGGTGGTCAGGTTTCTTGTTAAAGACATCAAAGGTTTCATGGAATCTTATACCACTTGTGCCTGCAACAAGACGCCTCGCTTCAAGCCGGCGAGGCTTATTCCGAATAGTCCTTAGACGTACATCGAAATGGACTTTATCACTGACCTTCCACCCTCCTCCAATAATACTGTCATTTGGATGGTTACTGACCAGTTTTAAAAGATCTCTCACTTCATTACACTGCCTGGGTCGCCCTCTGCTCCACGCCTCACCAACCTCTTCTTCTAGCACATATTTAATCTGCATGAACATCCCCAGCATATAGTCTTGGATCGGGGGTCCTATTTGTGTTGAGGTTCTGGTGTGCCTCCGCTTACCATCCATAAACTAATAGGTAAGTGGAGAGGGTCAACCAGGTCTTGGGCAACAATTTGCGCAATTCGATGTCAGCGCGTAAGGTTGACTGGTCCAGCTTATTGCCATGGGCGGAGTTCTCCTTCAACTCCCTGGACTTTGATTCTGCCAATGCCTCCCTGTTCTATATAGTTTATGGACAACATCCACGCCTACCACTCCCACTGTCTAGACCTTTGGAGGACCCCGCTGTGGACAACCTGGCCCAGGATCTGATGTCTATGTGGAGTAGGACACACCAATCTCTGTATTGGGCTTCTGCTCGTATGAAGTCCCAGGTGGACAAAAAGATAAGACCTGCCCCGTTTTTCACTCCTGGGAGTATTTTTGCCAGAGGCCAAAGTCTTGGTGAGCCATTCTTCTTAGTGAGTACCACAATGGGTGCTACCAAGGTATAAAAATGTAGAATGAATTGTTGGTAGTAATTGACGAACCCCAAGAAGCTGTATGACCTGGAGCCCAACTGATCAAGGCCGTTGCAAGTCGACAGACCATTGGTAGGGTCCGTCTGCAGTCCTTTGTCTAAGATGATGTACCCGAGGGTTGAAGATTCCCAGCAACAGACTGGGCCCTCGGTTTCTGGGGCCACTCAAGGTACTAAAGTGTATTAACCCACTTGCGTATAAGCTCTGGCTTATTCCCACAATGCGCATCCCGAATTCCTTCCACCTTTCCCTGCTGAAAGTGCTCGTGCTTAATCGTTCCTGAAGCTGATATGACCAATGTCTATGCAGTGAAAGGGATCCTGGAAATGAAGACAGTCAGGGGGATGTGCTGTGCCTATGTTGAAAGCGATCCTTAGTTGTTCCTGCTCCTTCCATGTACCAGTCCTCTTCTGCCTACGTCCCTCGATCACGAATCTTGCTGCCTGTTCTAACTGTCCTGATTTTCTCTGACTACGAGCCTGCATAGCGTTTTTGTACTGCGCACAACTTGGCCCCAACCAAAAGCATGTTGCACCAGGGATATTGACCAGGGATCGCCTGCTGCAGCAAGCCCATCTTGCCTTGCGGCGGGCTCTGGTGAAAACCAGCGGCCCATTAGTCTTCGCTCTCTGGTGCGGCTTACGTAGTCACTTGCGGTCTCTCAGTTGATCCACTATCTGAAGTTGCTACAGAAAGTATTAGACCTAGACAGTTTTATACGTGTGGCCCATAGAACAAGCTTTTTTGTCTGGTGCATAAAGAATAACATGTGAAAAAGAGCAAAGATGCCAAAGGAGACCACATGTGCCCTACAGTCTGCTATGGCTCCGCTGAAGTATACATTGGGATAACTTTTAAAATACCGTAATGGATGCCTGTGAAAGAGGCCAAAACCAAATGTCAACCGGGACTAAGACAATACTTTTAAGTTACTTCGACTATTCAGATTTTCTTTCAGTACTCATTTTCACATTATACAAATATTGGGCGACATGCAGAGGCGAAACTTCAAGCTCCGGGGCCCTAGTGCAAAAAGTGAAATGGACCCCCCAGTTACCATTCGCCATTTACCATACTGATGACTTCTTATGTGGCAGAAGGACTTTTGGGCCCCCTCAGGCTGCAGGGCCAGGTAGCAACTGCTACCTCTGCACCCCCTATAGCTACTCCCCTGGCGACATGTATGAAGATCGGCGCTTCGGAGCACCCATTTTCACGGGATTTTAAGTGAACGCTGCGCCTTCATTTAAATGAATTACTTAATAAACAGATATATCCAAGTGCTGGAACAATAAAAGCAATGTATTAGTACATTTTCTCCAATAACATTAATGACAATATGTATATTAGCTCCAAAGAAAAAAATCTCCACTACAAAATGTATTCCGAAGTCCGTGGAAATTACACTAATTTAGCATCACATAGGCCAATGCAGATGTTGGACAGATGTTTTCTTAAACATTTTCCATAACAACAATTTTAGAGGTATTTGGGCTGCTTTGAAGTTTAGTGCACTTCAGTATATATAACAAAAGGCTTGCTGGGACCTGTTGTCCCCCAAGCAGGATTTCTTGCTTAATTATTTATTCTTCTTTAAAAATCTTTTATTTTTGTAGTGTACTGCTGTAAGTGTAGAACTAGAGCACATTACAAGAATACCGCGCTCCACTTCAACTTCTCCGCTCAGATAGACCACATTAAAGTAGGTCTGCCTGTCGGAGCTATAAAGCGCTGCAATGCGCCTCACTTTGCCGACCCGCAATCATGCATGCCTCGGAGTTTTCGAATGTGCCGCGTCCTGCCCCAGAATTCCCATAGCGCGCCCCTTTGTTAGGCGGATCCGAAAGTGGCGGAGGTTGCGCCTAACTTCGCATCCCTGTGTCCGACAAGGGATTTGGCAAGGTGAGGCACAGTTTTCGCCAGAAAACAGGCGCAACGCCCGATCATACATGTCGCCCATTATCTTTTAGAATTTTGATACACACAGGCCCAATTATACAAGAATAGGAGGCCTATGATAATAATAATAATCTTTATTTAACATTCTACACAATGACTATGACTACACAAGTAACCACCACTGATAGTGTGTCCTGTAGTTGGGTATACTGTTAAAAAGTGAGATTTAAATTCCAAAACATATTTACACGTAGTAGTTTAGAGAATGAGAAAAACTAAGGCTTATTTTAAGATGTCTGGAATTTCTGGCAAGGAACTAATTTATTTTATAACAGTCTATATTTCAAAGTATCAAGGATGAGTGAACAAAGCAGTTTATGAAAAGTGCCTTCAAAATCGCTACACAGAGGGTAGCTCTGTGCTTGGTGCCGTCTGGGAAATCCAGCCATCCAGACAGCTAAATCCTGCTCACTAAAGAGGCAGGAATGCCGGCCCTTCTACTACCGTGCGACCCGCTAGCAGAACAGAGGGCTTATCCATGGCAGGAGATCCGGACTTTGAGTTATAAGATGTTCACTCCGTCTGTACAGTTACCTCATACTTCACAATAGAAGCTTCATAGTTTGGTTACATAAATGATTTGGCAGAATAAATAGGTGAATGAGATTTTCCGTATTGTGAGCGTTCACCTAAAGTCACTGTTTTGTTTCTTTCAGGTAGCCAGAAGTCTGTGTACACACATAGGGCGACATGTATGAACGGGGCTGCGCCAGAAGTCTGGCGTCTTCTCAGCCCGAGATCTAGCCCCATTCACTAGATTTTTAAATCTTCCGTACGCCAATATGTGCCTGATTTCGCAGGGCGCACTTGAACCGTATGAAGCTATAGATTTGTAGCTTCAGTATGGCAATTCCAGGCACATTACTGCAGGAACAGGTAAACACTTTCAAAGTGGTTTACCTGAGCCAGAATTGTAGTCTTTGCGCTAGAATGTGCCTGATTTATGTCCCACAGTAGAGCGTGTTCATAAATCAGGCGCATTCTACACTATTCTAATATGCATGAAAATTGGCGTCTAAGCGCCATAAATCGTAATAACTGTTTGAGATGCATAATAATGGGTGACACAGTGTCCTAGTCATTGGCTAGAGCATCTGGGTCCAAAATGAAGTCTAAATAAGATTTGTATGTAGAGGCATACACAGGGACCCCATTGCAAAAAGTGAAATAGGTTCCACTTCTGGTGGTGTCTAACAGTATCACACCCCAAACCATCTTGAACACTTTGCTTTCCATGAACGTCAAAGGGAACCCTTCAGCTACTTCATGCTGCCCAGACGACGGCTGATAGCTCTCGCCCATATTTGCCTATAGGGAGAGAGCTGTCTGTTAAGCTGAGGGTGCAGGGAGAAGATGTACTTCGTACTCATTTCTCCCGGGCACAGCGGCTTCTCCCAGTACATTGCCCAACTTCAGTGGATGTTTTATCTGGGACGCCGCAGCGTTTCAGGGTAAAACCAACAAGGTTAGCACCTCATAACCTGCAGTTATTTCCTGTAGCTGACAATAAAAGCAAATGAAAGTAGCTGACAGGTTCCCTTTAAGTTAAAGAGAATCTGTCGCCAGTTTTTTTTTTTTTTACTTATTAAATCAAAATCCTGATCCATATTCTTTTCTTCTTCGCCGTTTTTATTTTCTGATTGTAAATTTCTCAATTCAGTCATCTATATATCATTGTGGGGACAGCATTCTTGCCTGTACTGCTTTAACAGTCAGAGAGATACTTTACAGCAGCTTCATGCACATAGAAGCCTTACGACTGACTCAGTCCTCACTGACTTCTATAGGAGAGTTTTTTAGGCATGCTCTGTGACCTGGGAAAAAGTCACTGTGCAGGGAGGAGGAGAGGGTGAACTGTGACCTCTCCTATTGTGACTGGTGGATCCTGTGTTATCTATACACATTGGTGTCAGTTTGACCCTCTTGTGTGTAAGGGTTCGGTGGATTCGCTGGACCACCGCAAGCGATGATAGTTAAGCCACGCCAGGGAATGGAATCTAAGTAGCCCCCGGTTTTCACCAGAGCCCGCCGCAAAGCGGGATGGACTTGCTGCGGCGTGAGGCTACCAGGTCGTTACCCCTGACGTGACTTGCTTGCGGTTGCGGCCGGGTTACTGCGTGGTACAAAATCTTAATCCAAAGGCGTAGTCGGGGACAGGCAGGAGGTCAGGGCAGGCGGCAAACAGGCAAGGTCAGGAAACGTAGCGGAACGGACTGGTACACAGGTAATCAATACGGACTATAAACACTCTCCAAACTCACTGAACGCACACCAACAATCTGGCAGCGAGTGCTGGGGGCGTAAACCTTGTATAGGACCAGCACCCGGCAATAGGCCAATTACCGGGACACTGGCCCTTTAAATCTAGACCAGCCATCACGCGCGCGCGGTAGGGGGCGGGCATGCGCACGGCGGCCGGGACAGGCAGGAGCAGCGTGCACCGGAGCGCGGCCAGGTAAGCGAGCCGGCGTGGGAACGGGGGTGGTCGCGGGTGACCGCGATGCCCGCGCCAGACCCCAAGCAGGCAGGGGAATGGCCGCAGGGGCAGCGGCGCCCACGGCCGCCGTGACAGTTCCCCCCCCCCCCTTAGGTCTCCCCCTCTTTTTTTTGAACCTAGCAAGGAGATCAGGTGACAGGTTGCCTTCCGGTTCCCACGAACGCTCCTCTGGCCTGAACCCCTTCCAGTCAATGAGAAAGAACCGCTTCCCCCTCACTGTCTTCTGCGCCAGCACCTCCTTGACCTCAAAGATGTTATCAGAGTTGGCCACAGGAGAAGGCGAGACAGATCCACGGGAGAAGCGATTCAGCACCACAGGCTTGAGGAGCGAGACATGGAAGGCGTTCGGGACACGCAGAGTGGGAGGCAAGCGGAGCTTGTAGGAGACCGGGTTAAGCTGACGAAGTACCACAAAAGGGCCCAAATATTTAGGGCCCAACTTGTAGCTGGGCACCTTGAAGCGGATGTACTTGGCCGATAGCCAAACCCTATCACCTGGCTTAAATACGGGAGGAGGTCTCCGGTACCTATCGGCCTGAACTTTAGTGCGAGTGGAAGCCCGAAGAAGGGCCTGACGAGTGACTTGCCAGAGTGACTTGATGTCCCGTACTTGGGCATCCACGGCAGGAACGTGACACGAAACGGCTAGGGGGAGAGGCGGGCGGGGATGTAACCCAAACACAATAAAAAAGGGAGCGGCTCTAGCGGACTCTGAGTCTAGGGAATTATAGGAGAATTCCGCCCAGGGGAGAAGGTCAGACCAGTTATCCTGACGGGCAGACACAAAATGTCGCAGATAAGTGCCTAAGACTTGGTTGACCCTCTCCACCTGCCCGTTGGTTTGAGGGTGGTATGCAGACGAGAAGTCCAGCTGAATGCGTAACTGAGCACACAGAGCCCGCCAGAATTTAGATACAAACTGGACTCCCCTATCAGAGATGATATGCAAAGGGAGCCCGTGTAAGCGAAAGATGTGGTGGAAGAAGAGCTGGGCCAGCTGGGGTGCCGAGGGTAACCCGGGCAGGGGAACAAAGTGCGCCATTTTAGAAAATCTGTCAACCACCACCCAGATGACCGTGTTTCCGGATGAGGCCGGTAGGTCCGTAACAAAATCCATAGCAATATGGGACCACGGTTTCTCTGGCACCGGGAGAGGCTGAAGCAGACCCGCGGGTCTGAGGCGAGGAACTTTGTTACGGGCACAGGAGGTACAGGCCAAGACAAAGTCTCTAACGTCCTGAGTGAGAGTGGGCCACCAATAGTATCGGGAGATCAGTTGTAAGGATTTGTGAACTCCAGGATGACCAGCTGTACGAGCTGTACATTTAAGAATCCGAGGACGGACGTAGGTCTTTCCCAGAGGTAAGTGTTGAAGATCCACAGGAGCTGCCGAGAGAAGCCGTTCCGGAGGGATAATGTGCTGCAGGGGTGGCTCCAAGCCCACCGTGTCCGAGGATCTAGAGAGAGCGTTCGCCCTGACATTTTTTTCAGCCGGTCGGAAGTGTAGGAGGAAGTTAAAACGGGCAAAGAAGAGGGACCACCTAGCTTGACGAGGATTCAATCGCTGAGCAGCTTGGAGATATAGAAGATTCTTGTGGTCGGTGAAGATCTCTATGGGATGGCGAGCCCCCTCCAGCAAGTGACTCCTTTCTTCTAAGGCTTACTTTATAGCCTGTAGTTCCCGATCTCCGAGAGTGTTTTTACGTTCGGCAGGAGTGAAGGTTTTGGAGAAGAATCCACACGTCCGCAATCTCCCAGAGGAAGAATTCTGAAGAAGAACAGCGCCAGCACCAACTGAGGAGGCGTCGACCTCTAAGATAAACGGGCGCTGTGGGAACGGACGAGAAAGAACAGGAGCAGAAGCGAATGCAGCTTTTAGATGCTTAAAGGCTTCTTGGGCTTCGGGAGACCATGATTTGGGGTTGGCCCCCTTCTTGGTGAGGGCTACCAGTGGAGCCACCAGAGAGGAGAACTGCGGGATAAATTGCCTGTAGTAATTGGCAAAACCTAAAAAGCGCTGGATGGCTCAGAGGCCCACCGGTCGGGGCCACTGCAGGACCGCTGAGAGCTTGGAGGGGTCCATCTGAAGACCTTTATCCGACACGATGTACCCTAAGAAGGGCAGGGAGGTGCGCTCAAACAGGCACTTCTCCAGCTTGGCATAAAGTTGGAGGTTCCGAAGGCGTCTGAGCACCTGGCAGACGTGGTGGCGGTGAGTCTCTAGGTCTGTAGAAAAGATAAGAATGTCGTCCAGATAGACTAAGATACAGACGTATAGAAGGTCGTGGAAGATCTCATTGACGAAGTTCTGGAACACAGCCGGAGCGTTGCAGAGACCAAATGGCATGACGAGATATTCGAAGTGGCCATCACGGGTGTTGAAGGCTGTTTTCCATTCGTCGCCTTCCTCGGATACGAATCAGATTGTAAGCACCGCGAAGATCAAGTTTAGAAAAAATTTTTGCACCACATAGGTGGTCAAATAGTTCTGAGATCAAAGGCAGGGGGTATCGATTCTTTATGGTTATTTTATTTAGGCCACGATAATCGATACAGGGCCGGAGGGTTCTATCTTTCTTTTCGACAAAGAATCCGGCTCCCGCAGGCGAGAACGGCTTGCATATAAAGCCTTTACAGAGATTCTCTTGAATATACTCAGACATCGCCTTAGTCTCCGGGATTGAAAGAGGATAAACTCTGCCTCGGGGAGGAGTAGTACCAGGTTGCAGATCGATAGGGCAATCGAAGGGCCGGTGCGGGGGCAGAGTCTCGGCTTGTCTTTCGGAAAAGACGTCGGCAAAGTCCTGGTAAGGAGCAGGCAGACCTGGTAGAGACTTCGTAGGTTTTGCAGAGGCAGACCGTAGAGCAGGGTGGAGTGCCTGAAGGCCGGGCCCCAACGAAGAATCTCGCCTGTGTTCCAGTCGAGGGTCGGAGCATGCTCTTGTAACCAGGGAAGGCCCAGAAGGATCTCAGAAGAGGAACAAGGCAGCATGAGAAGTTTCACAGTTTCCTGGTGTAGCGCGCCAATCTGCAAGGTGAGGGACATAGGGCAGAACCGAATGGCATCCTTGAGGCATTCGCCACTGACAGAGGAGACAAACATGGGTTTCTGCAGAGGGGTCACTGGAAGCCAGAACTGGGACACCAGCGCGTGACTGATAAAGTTACCAGCGGACCCCGAGTCCAGGAAGGCGGTGGCCTGAAAGGTGCTGTCCGGTGAAATTCCACAAAGTACCGGGATGGTCAGACGGGGAGAGGCCACACTGACACCTAAGGATGCCTCTCCTGCGAGCCCTGGGTGCGAGAGTTTCCCGGACACACCGGACAGTCCCCAATGAAGTGGCCGGAACCGCCACAATAGAAACATAACTGCCTCAGTCGACGCTGTGAGCGTTCCTCCTGGGTCAAGTGAGCCCTTTCAACCTGCATGGGTTCGTCCTCATGAACCGTTGATGGAGGAAGTGGAGGGCGTTGAAAAGACAGGAGCTAAGCGAGGTAGCCGACGCGGTCGAGTAAGCTCGCGTTGGAGACGGAGCTCTTGTTGTCTCTCCGCAAAGCGAATATCGATCCGGGTGGCCAACCGAATCAGATCGTCCAGAGAAGATGGCAGATCCCGACCTGCGAGCTCATCTTTAACGCGTCCCGAGAGGCCTTGCCAGAAGGTCGCCACCAAAGCCTCATTATTCCAGTCTAGTTCGGAGGCTAGAGTGCGGAACTGCACCGAGTACTGACTGATGAAACCTCTGCACTTTTTGGGGTCTCCATCATAGCGAGAGGGGAGCGGCAGATGCAGAGAAGGTCCCGGTGTAGGTGGAGCCGAGGCTGCCGGAGCAACTGGTGCAGGCGGGACGGCAGCAGCCGTGGGTGGCAGTAGACGAGCCGTAAGGTTCCGCATCATGGCCGCAAGCTGGTCAATGCGCTGGCTCTGCTGGGTGACGGCCGTCGTAACGTCCCGGAGTTCGGACAGAGGTACCCTGGCGGAATCCATGGCCAGATTGTACTGTTCGGTGGATTCGCTGGACCACCACAAGCGATGATAGTTAAGCCACGCCAGGGAACTGAATCTAAGTAGCCCCCGATTTTCACCAGAGCCCGCCGCAAAGCGGGATGGACTTACTGCAGCGTGAGGCTACCAGGTCGTTACTCCTGACGTGACTTGCTTGCGGTGGCGGCCGGGGTACTGCGTGGTACAAAATCGTAATCCAAAGGCGTAGTCAGGGACAGGCAGGAGGTCAGGGCAGGCGGCAAACAGGCAAGGTCAGGAAACGTACCGGAACGGACTGGTACACAGGTAATCAATACGGACTCTAAACACTCTCCAAACTCACAGTGCTGGGGGCGTATACCTTGTATAGGACCAGCGCCTGGCAATAGGCCAATTACCGGGACACAGGCCCTTTAAATCTAGACCAGCCGTCGCGCGCGCTAGGGGGCGGGCATGCGCACGGTGGCCGGGACGGACAGGAGCGGCGTGCACCGGAGCGCGGCCAGGTAAGAGAGCCGGCGTGGGAACGGGAGTGGTCGGGGGTGACCGTGATGCCCGCACCGGACCCCCAGCAGGCAGGGGACCGGCCGCAGGGGCAGCGGCGCCCGCGGCCACCGTGACATTGTGCTGATAATGAATAGGAAGTGTCAGACTATTATTAGGCCTAGTGGCCAAAGTGAAAACTGCAGAACTTAAGAATTGTTGAAAAATATTGATAGTGACATGGAAAATTAAAAAAAAATAACCACAAATTCTTAAAAAATGTGTTTAACATAAAAACATGAGTTAAACAATAAGTAATTTTTTGCCGATACATTCCCTTTAACTCTCCCATACCCTTGTTCGTAGACAATGAATATCTCTAAACTGCTCATGATCCTTTAATATAAGGGATGCAGCCAACCTGGTCTAGGACCTCTCTCCAGTGACCCTCTATCAGTCACAAGGGCTGCCTGGTGGCTCAGTGGTTGGCACTGTTACCTTGGAGCAGTGGGGTCCTGAGTTTGAATTCGACTAAGAGAAGGTTCTGTCCTACTCTGCACTGACGAGGGACAAACACCGCATAACTGTAGGTAGACTTAACTGGCTTGGCTTCAATCCTTCTTACATTGCAAGACTTGGTGAGTCACATGTGAATTGAGGATTACTACATCCAATAGATGGCACTGGAGAGTTCAGTTCTTTCCCATAAGCCTTTGTTATAAGAGAAAGTTCTACAGCACCCAATTTGCAGCAAACAGGAGTGTTTGGGCAGTGGGAGAGGAGCCTCACTCCTTAGTATGTGAGACCGCTTCATCAATCGTTTAAAGCAGCTATGATGCAGATGTACATCATAGTGAGTTAAGGGGTTGAATATGTTGAAGGTTTAAATAAGGTAGAGGAGGGATGTGTATTCATAAGGAAACTAAACAGATGAACTAAGGGGCACAATCTGAAACTTGCAGGGGTTGTGAAGGGAGGGAGGGTATCAGCAGCAATGCCAGAATATATTATTCTATATTAAGAGCTTGGGAAAATTTCCAGCAGATATGATTAGAAAATCATCAATAAATAAATGTAAACCTGCAATGGACTAATACATATCTACCTTACAGGGGTTTTGCCACAATGTAATGTTGACGTGGGATCCTCCAAATTGGGTATTTAATCACTTTTCTAAATATATGTGATTACAAAAAGTGAAGCCTGTGAGAGCTACAGCTTTCTTTACATGCCTTTAGTTACTTAGTTACTTAAAAGTTTACATTACACACGACCAGGAGCTGACAGGAGCTGATCTGGCCACCCTTGCGTGTTTGCACTTCTTATCTGATGACAGGGAACATGAAGGAGCTTGCAAAGGGCTGGGGAGAAATGTGCAATGTATGAGACTTTCTGCTGTATAGAGAATCCACTAGTTGTAATGTAAGTATCTTAGTAAACATTGCAGATGCTCCCTTGCTTCCTCGCTCTGCAAGGGGCTGGGGAAAAATGTGCAGTGTATAAGGCTTTCTGCTGTATAGAGAATCCAATAGTTGCAATGTAATTATCTTAGTAAACATTGCAGACGCTCCCTTGCTTACTCGCTCTGCTCGGGCCCCCTCTCTCTCCTCTGCAGCAGTTCATGACACAGCATGATTTGTTTATCTTCTTTCCTGATCAGATAACAGGTAAGAAAGTCACTTCGTGGCAAAACCCCTTTAAGATACAGATGAAAAAGAAGTAATATGAGAACAGACTATATAGGGTCTTTTATGGTGTCAATCTGCTATGTTTTATGATGTATTAACAATTTATAAGCTATGTGCTGGATATCTGTTTCACCAAGGTAAATGTTTTTAGCATTTTTTTTGCTATGGGCCATAGTCGCCTGAAGCATATTTGGATCACTCATTGAGAGTGACCACTGATCTAAAGCCAAGCGTGACGTTCAATTACTACGGCCCAGCAGGACTGAGTTGAAGGTGAAACTGAATGTTCTGTGCTAGTGAATGGAAAGTAAGTCATACCAGGAAAGCTCATGTAAGTTAGCGGAATTAGAGAACAGCCTTAAAAAGCTGCCTCAGGCGTGTTTCCCTGGAAAATATCTGGTGCAGATTGCTAGTAATATTATCAGCTGGCTGTGGCTTCTACATCCTGGAACTAGAGAAAAAGGAACAATGAGTGTCATACAAGGTGACTTTCCATAGTGCAAATCCATGTGTGATTGTTTACTACTATGAGTAACTTTAACATGTGACTATTCGTCTGTATAAAGTGCTGTAACACTGCTATGAAAACCGATGATCCATCAAAAATGGTACTTTTTTATTTTTACTGATCCATTTAATATTTGCTTTAAAGAGGCAGTGAAGATTTTAAGTTCTTACTGAACAGATTGAAACATATAGTTGAAACCAGCAGTTAACATACACTTTATAAAAAGACACATATGCATGTTTTTCTCACTATGACATGAAATTAGTATATACCTTACCCGTTTTCGGTCAATTAGGATTATCAAAATTATTTATATTTGCCAAATGCCAGAATAATGAGAGAGAGAGATAATTTTTTAAGACATTTGTATTACTTTCTGCAAAGTCAAAAGTTTACTTACGCTAGGTTTACCTATGCCTTTAAACAATTTGGGACAGATCATATGATGATGTTATGTGTCTGGAAGCTTCCAGCAACATCTGTGGATGTATTTTAAAGCACACCAGAAACACACTGCTTCTGTGTGTAACATCATAGGAAAGTCTAAAGAAATCAGCCAAGATATCAGGAAGAGAATTGTGGACTTGAAAAAGTCTGGATCATCCTTGGGTGCAATTTACATATATCTGAAGGTGCCTTGTTCATCTGTATAAACAATTATACACAAGTACAAACAAGATGGGAATGTCCAGCCATGAAACACCTTTGTGTTTCAGAGATGAACTTGCTTTGGTCCACTTTGGGGCATATTAAACCCAAGAAAAAAACAAAAAAGACCATGTGAAGATGCTCGCGAAAGCTGGTTTAAGATTGTGTCATTATCTATAGGTGAAACGAGTTATATTACCCAAATGGGCTGAAAGGCCACTCTGTCAGGAAGAAGGCACTACTCCAAAAGAAAAATATAAAAACCAGATGAATATTTGCAAATACACACAGGAACAAAGACCTCCATTTTTGGAGACATGTCCTGTGGTCTGCTGAAACTAAATTTAACTTTTGGCCATAATGACCATTCGTTACAATTTGGAGGAAAAAGGGAGAAAGCTTGGAAGCCAAGAACCCCAATCCTAACTGTGAAAAAAACGAGGGTGGGCAGCTCATGTTGTGGGTTGTTTGCTGCAGAAAGTTCACTTCACAAATGGATGGCATCATGAGAAAGAAGATTATGTGGCAAATATTGAAGAAACATCTCAAGACAACAGTCAGGGGAAATTAAAGGGTTGGGTGAAAAATGGGTCTTCCAAATGGACAATGACACAAAGCATACTGCCAAACTGGTTACAAAGTGGCTTAAGGATAACCAAGTCAATGTTTTGGAGTGGCCATCACAAAGCCCTGATCCCAATCTTATTGGAAATTTATGGGCAAAGCTGAAAAGGCAGGTGCGAGCAAGGCGACCTACAAACATGGCTCAGTTACATCAGTTCTGTCAGGAGGAATGGTCCAAAATTCCTACCAACTATTGTAAAAAGCTTGTGGAAGGATATCCAAAATGTGTGACCCAAGTCATACAGTTTAAGGGCAATGCTTCCAAACACAAATGAAATGTATGGAAACATTTGACTTTGCAGAAAGTTATAAAATGCCTTAATAAATTTCTGTCTCTCATTTTTCTGGCATTTGGCAAATATAAATAATTTTGGTTCCTAATTGACCTAAAGTGGGTAAGGTTTATTCTGATTTCATGTCAGAAAGTGAGAAAAACATGCAGATGTGTCTTTTTATATAGTGTATGTAAACTTCTGGTTTCAGTGGTTTGTACCTACAGTATATGGGTCTTTTATAGTATACAGTTCACAGACATTGTGAAAGACAATGGAGTTTATAGATTACTGTCAGGCAGAAAAAAATTAAGAAAATTTTGTTCATATTGTATTTATTGACATTTCCTAGTACTTTGTGTCTAAAGGTCATTGTAGTGCAGTGGAATTTATATTTTCTATTAATGATGCACCTTATATATGTCATGCTTTATCAATACTGCTGAACTATATATTTACATTCATAGTTACAAAATGGTGCTAGGAGAAAGTGCAAACAGTTCTTACCTAATGAAAGTAAATATATTCTGAGTTATTCTTTTAATACTTGCTTCATATATAACAGCAAAAAAAGTGTGGCAGCACTGGAGCTGTGATGAGGATCTCTACAACCAACATCTATATTTTTATATAAACAGTTTATAACATATAAAAATCCTGAATATTATCATCCTATTTGGCCTTTCAGATTAACCTGATGGGACAACCCCTGAAGGTAGGCACTTAATAAATAAGGCAGTCAAAAATATAGCAGTAAGCAAAATGTATCACTTCTTAATCATAACCAGTCCTTTATGAATAATCATGACTCATGTACGATCATCCTGTATCATATATACTACTCACAAGCAAACAGGTGTTACCTGTGGCAGAAGAGACATGTCTGTTTTCCATGCTGCGGTTTGACAGCAGAGGAATTTGTTTAGCACAGCAGCCTGCCCGTCTCCAATAATTACATAGGTGTCATGCACTATATGTCAAACAAAATGCTGTACTGAAAGATGATTTAAAGTTGGACGGGCTTCACTCCACTGGCATTGAGCAATAAGTCTTGTTTATTGCAGTATTGGGTATAGGCAGCGTGCAATATTACAGAAACCAGTGTGATTTTAGTTGCATTATCTTATCCTTTCCTCTACATATATACTTCTTTATAATTTCACTTATATGTCAACCGAGCTCTGATATATATGCACCCACATATTTCTATAGGGCCCCATTGTACCTCCATATACCTCCAAATACATAGTTCGGCATATAGATGTTAACATTGATACAGAATCTGATTAAACAAAATTGTAGCATGCTCCATTAGACGCCAGATTGCAAAGCTATATCTCCAAAATCTAATGCCGTAAGGAGCACTATGCAGCAAGACACTGAGGGCCACATGTATGAACCTATTTAGGTTTAAAACTCACTTTTTTGCCCATAGTCTAATATCGGCAAAAGAGTGAGTTCTAGACCTAAACAGTTTCATGCATGTGGTCCTGAATGCATATGGCTCCATAGTAGGTGTACGGACATACAACCTCTCAGCCTAACAACATACTTCCTGGCAGAAAATACCCTATGCAAGCAGGGGACTTCCCCACCAAATGGTCAAATGACCACACTCTCACCAATCTCCTCTATCTTTAGGGCTCCCCATGATAGTGCTACCTAACTACCCAACATAATGGTGCACAGATAAGGAGTTCCCCACTTGTATGTTGCCAAACTTCACAGGAAACAGTATACATAACATTGCCCAATGCTACAATCCTTACCATAATCACTTTAGCATCATCTTCTGTAACAGAAGGTGCATGGTTAAAGGGGTATGCCACCTCACTGATTAGCTTTAAACATGTAGGCAAATGTACTAAACACATTGCTTTCTTGATATTACTTTATTCAAAAGTTAGAGAAGTTCTTACATCCTGCTTGTGCACAAAAGTTTCTAGCCACCAACTACCACTCTCCTCTTTCTGCTGTGTCTTATTAGCAGTACGGGAGCTCGTTTATGTTTC
Source organism: Phyllomedusa bahiana (assembly GCA_025379985.1). Lineage (NCBI taxonomy): Eukaryota > Metazoa > Chordata > Amphibia > Anura > Hylidae > Phyllomedusa > Phyllomedusa bahiana. The sequence continues at coordinate 52,097 of JAODAL010002040.1, forward strand.
TTGCTGACAAATGTTAACCCTATAGAGCTCTATAGCCCTGTATCCTGCTGTCTAAACCCATCCATTACCAATGTCCCTCTAACAGGCTCAGCTAGGAAGAGCAGAGCTGACATGCCAATCACTGCTGTAAACCGCCCACAGCCTGAACAGGAAGTGGGAGCCTGAAGCTGGCTGTGAAGAGGAGGCTGGCCAAATGGCAAACCCCCTTTAATCACAAAATGCAATATTGCATTTCTATTTTCAGTCCATTGTCTCCCAGATGACCTTTGGAGGGGCTCAGCACAGTCTATATGGAGTTCTTGCACAGTTCTTTATACCCCCCATTTTCACCCTCCTTACCCTTTGTGTGAAAAAGACTTAGATTACACATTTTGAGCTAAAACAGAAATTAATGGTCTATTTACATGCAGAAATACTTTGCTCTTCCTTGGCATTTGTATGGTCTGTATAAATCAATGGCAGACATATACAAAAGTGGAGCATATGTCTGTAGGATACATTCCATATGACAGTGGGATGGGAATGGAGCCGGACATAAAAGCTGGAATTATTTGCTTGTAACTAGCACATGTGTAATTTCCACCTTTCCAGAGTCTCTTCCCAGTTGACTAAATGACGTACTGGGCTTTAGATGTTAGTACTCAGAGATGCTGGATTACAATGATTTATAATGCATGGCTCTGGCTGGATATACACATAAATCCCGGTGGTACCTCTGGACTGATCTGCTATTTGGCTTTGATGTCATCCTTAGTCACTGTATCCACAGCAGTTTAGTTCATGAGCCGAGTCTCTACACAAACACAGTTACATCATATTTCTGCCTTAAACAGTTCCACACCAAAATCTACTAGGGAGCAGTGCTGATGTCATGGCTTGGCTGACCGGCTAAAGAGCTCTTCTTTTAATGGAAAGCAAACAGTACAGGGAATTACTCCCTGTGCCTCCGCCAAGTGAATGGGTTTAATTATAATACAGACTCAGGTCTGTACATTTATATTACACGCTGAAATATGCATGGTTTTAATAAAAGAAATTTGCTCGAGTATGAACTTTCTTTCCCAATGGGATTGTTATTACAATATTTTCAGTATAAAATATTGTTTCTATGTTCTCACATAACCTGTGGTGGTAGGCCACAATGAAGGACTTTGAAAGAAAAATGTAGCTCCCTCCCATATCTACTCTGTGTTTGAACCCATTCACCGTCATAGCGAGGTAGTTTATTTGTGGAACCATGTTCTTCAACAAATCAGTCCTTGACTTTGAAGCCATATATTTACCATGTCTTAGACCAGTGTTCCTTAACTCTAGTCAGGCTCAGAATGGCCCACAGGGGAATCCCTCGGTTGGCCCCTCAGCAAGGCAGACCTGAAGGTTCATTTAAACTGCATGTACATCTTTGAGAAAGGTAGAAAAACAGAGAAAAAGAGACAAAAAGCAAAAGGCACAGTGTAAGTGACATGTACAGTAGCTGTGGGTTGGGCCTCTAGCATTAACTCCAATGTTGGGCCCAACAATCCTCCTCCCGTCCTCTCCCTGTTGGTGTCCCTCAGGGGTCTGTCCTGGGCCCACTCCTCTTCTCTATCTAAACTCTTGGCCTGGGTCAGCTCATAGCCTCACATGGCTTTAACTACCACCTGTAAGCGGATGTCACGGATGCTCCTGCGACCCTTGTCCCGGGTCGCAGGCGCATCCGTGCCCCGACTCTGAGCAGCGCCCCGTCCCGCACCTCGGGTCCGGGGTCCGCTCATTCCGCTGCCCGGGTCTCCAGTGACTTACCCGGCCACGCTCCTGCCCCGTCCGTCTCGGTCCCTCAGCGTGCGCGGCGCCGCCCCTTAGGGAGCGCGCGCGCCGGCAGTCTGAGATTTAAAGGGACAGTGGGCCGGTAATTGGCCATTACCGGGCACTGCTCCTATTTTAGCCCAGCCTCTTCCCAGTGGCCTTTGCCGGATCTTTAGTGCACATGCCTATTGGGAAAGCGTTCCAGAAAGCCTTGTCTTGCCTACCGTGTACCGAACCCATTTGCTTACGTTTATCGACCACAAACCTCTGCCGCCTGCCCTGACCTTCTGCCTGTCTACGTTCACGAACCTCAGCCGTCTGCCATGACCTTCTTGCCTGTCCCCGACTACGAGCCTGACTGCCGATTCTGTACCTCGCCTACCCTTGGCCGCCACCGCAGGCAAGCCCCGCCAGTGGTAGTGACCTGGTGGACTCCCGCCGCAGCAAGACCATCCCGCTTTGCGGCGGGCTCTGGTGAATACCGGGAACCACTTAGATTCCACTCCCTGGTGTGGGCTTATGCCATCGCCTGCGGTGGTCCAGAGGATCCACGTCCAGACCGTTACAGCGGACGACACCCAGCTTTTTATCTCCGGTCCTGATATTAACTCTCTTCTCTCCCGGATCCCAAAATGCCTATCATCCAATTCCTCCTTCTTCTCCTCCCGTCTCTAAATGTAGATAAAACAGAATTCATCATCTTTCCACCGTCCCACTCCATCCCTCCACCTGATCTCTCTATCATTGTTAATGGCCACACCCTCTCACCAGCTCCACAAGTCCGCTGCCTTGGGATAACCTTTGACTCCACTTTATCCTTCAAACCACACATCCAAGCCTCCACCTCTGCCTGCCGTCTCCACCTGAAAAAAAATTCACGCATCCACCCATTCCTCAACTCTGACACTACAAAAATGCTGGTCCATGCCCTTGTCATCTCCCGCCTAGACTACTGCAACATCCTTCTCAGTGGCCTCCCAGCTAGCACCCTCCCTCCCCTCCAATCCATCCTTAACTCTGCTGCCCGTCTTATCCCCCTCTCTCCTCACTTCTCCTCTGCCTCTCCCCTCTGCCAATCCCTTGACTGGCTTCCCATTGCCCAGCGAATTCATTTCAAGCATACTAACCATGACCTACAAGGCTCTCCATGACCTCTCCCCTCCATACATCTCTCCCTAATTTCCAAATATCTCCCATCACGCACTCTCCGCTCCTCACAGGGCCTTCTCCTCTGCTCTCCCCTTATCAACTCCGTACACAACCGTCTCCAAGATTTCTCCTGTGCTTCCCCAACACTCTGGACCTCACTGCCCCAACACATCAGACTCTACTCCACTTTCACCAGCTTGAAAATCAACCTGAGAACCCTTCTCTTCAGGATAGCCTATAACCCACACTAACCCCACCACCACTACACCGGCCCACAAACATGTCCGCCCCACACCTTCTGTCTCTCCCCTTCTTCCTTGTAGATTGTAAGCCCTCACGGACAGGGTCCTCTTTCCTCTCTGTATCAGTTACTAGTCATTTTCGTCATCATTGTATCTGTTCAACATTTGTTATGTATGTAATTCCCCTTAAATGTACAGCCCCTGGAATTAATGGCGCTCTAAAATAAATAATAATAATAATAATTAGTGAGCCTCCAGAATCAACTCCACCGATGGGCCCTAGGCATCAAAGTCCAACACTGACTCTAGTCCTCAAGGCCCACCAACAGGCCATGTTTTCAGGATCTCCCACAGAATGCACAGATAATAATTATATCACCTACGCAATACTAAGGACAAACAATTGCTGCAAAAATAACAGACACAACAAAGCGTACTTTGTGCAGTAACCTCTATGATGTGAGGAAAAAAAGGTGTACAAGAAATTGCTCATCTGGAAAAGTTGTGCAAGAAATAGCACAACTTATATAATATGTATGAATCCTTAATAGGAAATAGCCGAGCTGCCTCGTGTAATATCCTCGGATTACCTCCGCAGAAGCTTTCGGTGGTCTTCGATAGAGAGTTATGCGTCTATGCCGGTAAAACCCTTATTCAGTGAGTCTCCGTGTAAAAAAACCATAGAAGCACTCCAGGCAAATAAAACTTATAATTTATGTGAAAAAGACACCTGGTACTTAAAGGGGTTGTCTCACTACTTTGATTCATCTTACGTCAGACCTGTTTTCTTGGTTTCACTTTGAATTCAGGAGCGTGTTTACTGGCTTCCACTTGGCTGCAGCAGAACCCAGGTCTGTAGCTATAGCAACCAGTGCTGGCAGCCTATCCGAAGAGATCAAACAGGTGTGTAGCTATAGCAACCTGAGGAGCTGATGCAACCCATACAAGAGGGGATATCTAGGATTAGGTAGGACACTGTTAATGGACACATATTGCAAAGTGACTTGTTTTTGCAAGATCTTTAAGATAAAAAACAATCCTTGTAGTGACACAACCCCTTTAACCTATTTCAAAGTTCCTTATTTATTTTCACGATAAAGCAAAAAACAAAACTACACGTTTCACAGGGAACGGGAACCCCATAAAATGTGTAGTTTTGTTTTTTGTTTTATCGTGGAAATAAATAAGGAACTTTGAAATAGGTTAAGTGCCAGGTGTCTTTTTCACATAAATTATAAGTTTTATTTGCCTGGAGCGCTTCTATGGTTTTTCACACGGAGACTCACTGAATAAGGGTTTTACCAGCATAGACGCCTATTCAATACTAAGGAGATCCTGAAAACACAACCTGTTGGTGGGCCTTGAGGACTGAATCTGAGGAACACTGTTTTAGACAACCATGTGTGATAAAACTTTCTGGAAGAATTTAGGGCTGGACTGCAGCTAATAGGCAATAATAGACAAGGTAACTGCCTAAAGGGCAAACCATAATGGGATGAAAAATCCAGCTGCCATTTTGAAAGTCTTTCATAGTTCTAGCAAAGATATTGATGCTAAGGTAAACTTCAAGCATTAGCTCCAGCAAGGCCATCTTAATATAATTATGGGCCTTGGGGCAAAGCAATGTGATGGGCCCTACCCAAACACATGACATTACAAAAGGCCTTGTCTTATACCACACCCAAACAGTATATCACATCAGGCCACACCTCTGACCACCCATCTCCCTGTTCCCCCAACGAACAATAGGATTTCTGGATGAGGTATGTGTCAAGATGCTCATATCACGTTTTGTAGGCGGCAGACCTGAAGCAGCCTGTGGCCGACAAGGCTATATGATGGGTTATGGAGGCGATAGCTACCTGCCCCGCCTTTTTATCTGATGGGGCATCTTGAGAACATACAGTTAAATAAGCACCACCAACCCTGGGATTAAGGGCATATGTCCTGGTTTCATTAGACATAATGCTGACCATCTGGGGCCCCTATGCTTTTAGGGCCTTCGGGCAATTGTCTAGTGTGCTCAGATGGCTCTGTTCTCCAAGACTTCCAAAATCTATAATACCACAAGAAGTAGTTCTGTTTATAGTACAACAAAAAGTGGTTGAGTATCTAATCTCTTTATTACACTAAGAATAATTGTAACACAGTAACACTGGCAAATGGTGAATGTAGTTATCTAAGTTAAAACTTATTAATACTTATTTGTGCTTAGCAATGTGAAAAAACAGACTTAGCAACAATACGACCAAACTTCAACAATGGATTTGAAGGCACTAATGAAAAAGATAAAACAAAAATGATAAAATACATATTGCACATAAAATCGCTTACATGGAAAGTATATATGGAAATATCCTAAACAAGAGGACTTAAAAACAATTACAAAAACCTAAGGGCTAAAATTGGGTTCATTTGGGAAAAAAAAATTTTTTCAAGAAATTTTTGAAAGGGGCCAATTTTTTATATAAAAAATTTCCCTTTTTTTTTTTTAACTTTTTTGTCTGGGGGTCTTTTTCTTTTTTTGTAATAGGGGTTTTGGGGTTTTTTTGATTTTTGTAGTTTGTTTTGTGCAATTGATAATACAAATGTTTGTTTAAAGGGTTGATCCCTCCATATATTTTGATAGCATGTCACTAGGATATGCCATCAAAGTCTGATAGGTGTGGGTCCCAACTCTGGGACCTCCACCTATCTCAGGAACAGGCCCTAAAGAGTCCTAGAACAGAATGTAGAGCATGACTCTCTATTCTGTTTTATGTGAGTTCAGGTAAGTTGTGTGTTCGGATGTACTCAGAATGCCAATAGAACAGAATGGATAGTAAGGTGCAAGAGCCACCAGCTCTCCATTCTGTGTTACATTTGCCCCGGTTGTTCCCCCGGATAGGTGGGTTCTCGAGGGTTGTGACCGGACCTATCAGCTTTGCAAATTTCCCCAGCAGTATGGTATCAAAGTCTATGGTGGAAACACCACTTACAATTATTTTTTCTTTCTTAATAATTTAAATGTAAAAAATATAATTCATTAGTGAAAGTAGGGGCATTCTAATAAGCTTGGCCTAGAGTGCAAAACTTGTCCCCACCACTGCTCATGGTGGAACCTAACTAATAACCCTTTTGAATAGTATTACTAAATGGCTATCAGCAGATTATTTTGTTTCTTACAGGTAATTGTTGCATAAGTGAGAAAAGTATAAAGTAACCATAAAAGTATAAGAGTGATTGCCAGGAGTGTGACTAGCAAATTCTGGTGCCTATAGCAAAGTTTTGAAAGGGTCTAACTTTACAATTTGCTGCAGGTCTTCGCTTCTAAGTGCAGTCTCCTAAATCATCATTACCTACTTAAAGCGTACTTGCCAACTTCTGAGCTGGGAGATTTAAGCTCCAAACCCTTGAAACCTGCAATGGCCACATTCATGATGGGTTGGAATATATTCTTTCCCTTTTGTGGTTTTGCATAAGTCATTGAATTTAAAAGACATATGAATAGGTAGATAGAAATGAGATATATAGACAGACAGATAGATAGATAGATTGATAGATAGATAGATAGATAGATAGATTATTTGTGATAGACAGATATGAGACAGACAAATTAGAGAAAGGTAGATGATAGGTAGGCATGAGAAAGAAAAAAGAGAAAGAAAAAAAGAAGAAAGAAAGAAAAAAAGAAAGAGAAAGAAAGAAAGAAAGAGAGAAAGAAGAAAGAAAGAAACGGACTAAAGAAAAGAAAGAAAAGAGAAAGAGAGAAAGAAATGAGAAAAAAACAAAGAAAGAAAGAAAGAAAGGAGAGAGATAGTAAAGAAAATAGATAGATAATTTAGATAGACAGATATGAGTTCAATTAGAAAAAGGTAGATGGTAGGTCGGCATGAGTAAGAAAGGAAAGAACGAAAAGAAAGAGGGAAATAAAGAAAGAAAGAAAAAGAAAGAGAGAAAGGGAAGAAAGATAATAGAAATAGATAAATAGATAAATAGATAAATAGATAGATAGATAGATAGATAGATAGATCCTTATGTCCCATAAAGCTACTTTCCCGCACGTGCTGCCATATATAACAAACGTGAATACTGTGTTATTTGTTTTCCAAACATATGATGAAAGTATACAGACAGACACATGTAGCCACTATAGTTGCTTGCTTGTTCCTAGTCAATTCTCCCCATTGTTTTTTACGATGTAGGACTCTCTATCACTTTGGAAGAATTGCAGTCTTGTACTTCCTGATTGCATTCCTAGCATTGCTGTGTTAAGTAGTAATTTTTCATGAAGGGATGAAGAATATTTTTGACCAATATTTTTGCCATATGGTCCAGGAATCCTGAGTCAATTGCAGTGTTGAAAGACATAAAAACACAAGTGCTAGTGGGTGGCATAGCGCAACATTAGAGTCTGAACTTGATATGCGGCTTTTATAAACTGACCAGAAGTATTTAGATAGTTAGTGAATCATTTCTATATAAAGTGATAGCAATCCAACCATCCAGCACCTCCTAAGTATATGTGCACTTGGAAAGAGAACTTGTAACTACACAAAGGATTAAATTAAAGAATAAAGCCCTATTATTTCGATGTGTCACATATCGCTGATAAATACGGCTTCTATATCGGTGAATTACAGTCATTTTTTAATCTGCAACAGTTATTTTTTCATGACAACATTTTTGTATTTATAATTCCCAGCTTCAAAAAGCTATAATTTTTTTTTACCTCTGCATTTGTTTTTTTTTGTGTGGGACAAGTTGTATTCCTAATAGATCTATTTAACATTTCGGGAAACCCATTCGAAAAAAATGCAAGTGAGTCCTGGTTTTATGTGTAGTGCTTTGCAGACTTGACTGTGTGGTATAAATGATGTGTCAACTTTAGTGTGTGGGTCATTTTGATTCCAGCTTTTATGGTTTATTTTTTAGTATGCGTGACTTTAAATTACTTTCAATTTCATTTTGTTTTTGGAAACAGGAAAATTCTGCATTCACCATGTGGGTTGAGTAGGTAATACAGTGCTAGAATTAGAGTCACTTCCACTATTGGTGACAGGTCCTCATTAACAGGCTCAGTACAGTGCACATTCATAGAGTCTAAAACAGAAGTCTCAAACACTTGGCTCGCAGTTCACCTGTGGCCCCTGAAGCAGTCATCTTTTGTGCAACTAAGCTTTCCAAACATCCTTGGCGATGGTTCCTGCTCTAATGGCTGGGATCAGTTAAAGGGAATGTGTCATCAAAAATTACTTATTGTTTAACTCACATTTTTATGTTCAACGCATTTTTTTAAGAATTTTTGTTGTTTAAGTAATTTTTTTTAAATTTTCCATATCACTTTCAATATTTTTTAATAATTCATAATTCCTGCAGTTTTCAGTTTGGCCACTTAGCCTAATAATTGTCTGACACTTCCTGTTCGGTAGAGAAAGATTCTCAGTTGTCTGCTCATTATCAGCACAAAGAGGGTCAAACTGAAAGGAGACACCAGTGTGAATAGATAACACAGGATTCACCAGTCACAAGAGGAGATAGTCACAGTTCACCCTTTCACCTCCCTGCACATTGATTTCTTCCCAGGTCATAGAGCATGACTAGGAAACTCTCCTATAGAAGTGAATGGGACTGAGTCAGTCTTAAGTCTCCTATGTGCATGAAGCTACTGTAAAGCATCTGTCTGACTACTGTTAAAGCAGTGCAAACAAGGCCTAGTGGCCAAAGTGAAAACTGCAAGACTTAAGAATTATTAAAAATATTTGAAAGTGATATGAAAAATTAAAAAAAAACAACCAAAATTTCCTAAAAAATTTGTTTAACATAAAAATGGGACTTAAACAATAACTATTTTTTTGATGACACATTCCCTTTAAATCTGGTCCCAGCCATTTAATACCTTAGATGCCGCAATCATTAAGGACCACTGGATGAAAGGGATTTGACAGAGGGACGGGGTTCTCTGTGTCCTCCATTGGCACACTGCGATTGTGCATTGTGGGGTGCCGATGGGTGCCAGGACAGACGGAGGCCTAACAACGGCCTCTGTTCTGTCTGTGATGTAGGTCTGGAGGCCTTATCCCATTACTGGTATAATAAATAAACTGAGAAATTAACATAACTGGTATCAACACATTCATAAATCTCCAGTCTAATACAATATCATGTTATTTATTCTGCACAGTAAACGCCGTAAGAAATAAAACAAAAAGTAGCAAAATATAATGAAAACTATATAAATTAGATTTTACCAGAATCGTATAAAAATAACATGTCATTTATTTTCCTCGATGAACTCTGTTAAAAACACCTTCCAAAACCATTTGCGTGTTTGGGTTTTTTTTCCAGTTCTACTCCATAAAGTATTTTTTCGGCTGCCTGATACCTTACATGGTGCATTAATTTGTACAGTTACAAAACACAAAAGCAATGGGGCTATATTGATAGAAATCTAAAACACTTATGGCTTAAGGTGGGGAGGAACGAAACAGAAACGAAAACCCAAAAATGGGTTGGACACTAAGTGGTTAATGTCTGAGTTTTTTCTTTACTTAATAGTGCTGCTATTAAAGGGAATCTGTTTGTTGCCAATTTTTTTTTTTTTACTTATTAAATCAAGACCCTGATTCATATTCTTTTCCTCTCAGTCGTTTTTATTTTCTGATTGTAGATTTCTCTATATATGATTGTGGGGAAGACATTCTTGCTTGCACTGCTTTTACAGCAGTCAGAGAGATACTTTACAGCAGCTTCATGCACATAGGATTCTTAAGACAGATTATGTCCATAGACTTGTATAGGAGAGTTTTCTAGTTATGCTCTGTGACCTGAGAAGAAAATCACTGTGCAGGGAGGGGGAGCTGTGACATCTCCTCTTGTGACTGGTGGATTCTGTGTTATCTGTACACAATGGTGTCTACTTTCAGTTTGACCCTGCTGTTACTGATAATGAGCACACTGCTGAAAAGCTCTCTAAACAGAACAGGAAGTGTCAGACGATTATTAGGCCTAGTGGCCAAAGTGAAAACTGCAGGACTTAAGAATTATTAAAAAATACTAAAAGTGATTGGAAAATAAAAAAAAAACAAAACCCAAAATTCCAAAAAATGTGTTTACATAAAAAATGGGGTTTAAAAACAATAAGTCTTTTTTTTGTGACACATTCCTTTAAGTAGCGCTTATAAAAAAAATCATTTTAGGATTTTTTATTGGGGGAAATTTATTTGGGTAGAGGATTTTAAATTTTGGGAATTTTGAAAAACACTGACCCCAACTTTGCCGTTTTTCTTCAAAATGTGAGCAATGATGTGAATAGTAATTTAAATAGTTGCCCACAAAAAAAGAAGGGTGAGGCATAGTACTGGATGATGGTACAGGAGCTTTCCAATAGTTATACATCCTAACATGTGTAAAACTCTTAAAACCTCTATGACTAAACAAGGAAGCCCAGTGTAAATTAAGTTTTGTGTATTCAATAGGTTGGTTTTGTAAAAAGCCTAAAACTACACAGCGTAATAAAGCCATGAATAAGCCCTCGCAGCTCGAGTTATTGAATGAGTGGCCTTTTGTAAGAATAGATGACATGCTCATCTGTTTTCTGTTTCAAGATCTTGCATTGATTAATGTGCGGCCGTCATGTTATACTAAATGGTTTATTATAGGTGTGGATCAGCCCTGGTAATTGAGCATATACCAACACTCCCATTTCCATTTTAAGTGAACTTGTCTAAGATTAAAACATTTAAGCGACTAAAATAGGAAATGATACACGAAAGTGTCATCGACATGATGGTTTCTGTTCAACAATTTGAGGCAATTGGCTCACCCCAACGGTTTTGGGCAGAAGGGGAGAAGAAACTTTTGTCAGGCCCCTGATTCGTTTAACTATGTTCCATAAAGTGTTCCACACATCTACAGTATCTTAGTGAGTACTCATAAAAAAAAAAACTCTGGAGCATCTTCTCTTATAACTCTGTGTTTTTCCCCCTCTGCTTTACTTCTAGAATTTTGAAATCAGTTGACAAACTGGGTTTCACTTCTCTTTGTCAACCCTTTTCCTCAAATGGATGTGTCAATACATACTGATTGGACAACGTCAGACTGTGCAGGTACAACTGGTAAAACCAAGCTGTAAATTTATTGGTACATTTCAGGCTAATAGCAGAAAAACTATGGATTTTAAAAAAATAGAAAAAAAAGATGTTATAGAATTATTTACTAAAACTGACACATCAGGAGAGACATGGCCACTTTGACCAGTTCCTGAACGACCCCTTCCTCCCTCCACCCTCTCTGACTAAGCACATTTTCATTTTCTTTAGTACATGCCGTTTTGAATGCACTTAATTATTTTACTAATTTTTGGTCTGTTTTTCGTGATAAATTAGGCTTAATTTTTATGTAGTTTTTATCTTACATTTTTTTCTTTAATCGTATGAGGGAAAATAGTAAAAAAATATAGGTCTATTTTTTTTAACAGCAAAAGTGCCACTTACATAAGTTTTGTCACTTTGCCATTTTTCAATACCCGACGTTTATACATAGGTGATATAAAGCTTTAGGGTTGTCCGGGGTAGGGCTAAAAGTTGCTGTTAGTGTATTTTGAATAATATTATAGTCACTGCAAAGGTTAATGATTTAGGCTATGTCTACACAGCATAGCTTTACCATTGGATTTTTGGCGGATTCAGTATTTTTAATCCGCCGACAGTCCGACGGTGCACTGTGCTGCATAGACGCAAAGAAATCCCGGGTGTTTATAAGCGCGGATTTTTTACTGGGGTTTTTTAAAAACCCGGGGAATATAAACATATGTAAATTCCACCCCTTCTGCTTGGATTTTCCCTCGGCAAATCTGCGCCCCAAAAAAAGCGGTCCCTGTAAAGGCCATGTTCCACAGCTTATTTAGAAAGTATTTCGTAGTTTTCCCATCATAAATACGTTCCGAAAGCAGTTGAAAATCAGTTGGAAATAAGTGTTACTAAGCGAAATCCGGCCCAATAATTGACATGCACATTGTTTTTCCGGCCGTATTGCGGCCGCAAATCCGCGGCTGTAATACGGCACGGAAATACTTGTCGTCTGAACGACGACACGTATTTCCCATTAAAAGCAATATTAAATTGCTTGCAGCTTTCGGAATGTATTTACGATCGGAAATCCGACCATAAATACGTTCTGTAATCAGCTGTGTGAACGAGCCCTTCGTGTCAAGATGCTGTCGGATTCAGGCGGTATTTTGACACTTGCCATATAGACTTCGCCTCAGCTTCATGAAAAAAACATATCACTGAAAAAAAACTAAAACTTAACGTTAAACCAATCAATAGTAATGTATTACAAACACAATTGCCACAATAGTACATAACCTGTACGATGAAAAAATATGTAGAAATATTGTAAGATAAAGCAAGGCCAAAATCTGGTATGGGTATCTACTCATGTAACCTGATTAGTCTTCCACGAAATGTTTGGCTGACTACCTTGCAAGTTAGGACAGAGACTGGATACAATATTGGACCAATTTCAATCTTGGATACAGTGCTTACTTCACTTTATTGGACATCACATATCGTGGAAGAGTAATCAGGTCATGTGAGTAGATACCCCAGATTTTGGCCTTGCTCTATCTTACAATATTTCTGTGTATTTTTTTGTCCCACAGGTTATATACTATTGTGACAATTGTGCTTGTAATATATTACTATTGAATGATTTTAAGCATTTCTATAGCAAGATACGTTTTAGTTTCTTTTTTTAGTGATATGGTTATTTTTAATAATATTTTATTTTTGTGTGTGTTTTTTTACATTATTTTATTTTATATATTGTTCCCCCATAAGATCAAAAAAAGCCTCTGGGGAACATTTTTATATAACTTTCAGCATCTGCAACTACTAATCCCTGGGAGGAGGCTTCCTGCCTATCTGTGTATGTAACTATCGAGAAGGCAGGGATGGTAATAACCCGTCCCTGCCTTCGCAGCAGAGATTCTGACACTGACAGACACCTATCAGCTCTCGCAGCTGCACAATTAGTACGCAGCTGTGTACTCTGCATTGCCATAAAGTGATAGATGACCATGGCCCAGATGTCTATAGTATACAGGTGGTTGGCATGTGTGTTTCTGTTGAGCTGTGAGGACTGAATCTGTAAGGAGTGTATCTGGGATACTGAGAGTTTGGTGGTTAATACAGACTAGAGAATATTTGCTAGGAGACTAGTAAATTGCTTTTCAATTTGATACTGTTTCATTTGATGAATTTGCATTGTTGCATCGATTTATGTATCACATGAATGTTAGCCGAACCTGCCAACTTTGTTGGGACTGGATGTCTATCTGGTTTGTATGATGAGGTTGTCTCAACTTTCGCCCTGTAGCAGATATTCAGGTAAAGATTAAGAAGGATGGGGCAGTTGGATTTTAATATGGCCTCTATTATTGTTCTCATTTGAGATAAGCTGACACTAGATGGCATATTCCCATTTCTCTACCGAAAAGACCTAGGCACTCAGTTGAGCCGAGCGTGCATGTGTCTGTATTTTTGTTCGTGTTTTGGAGAGTGGGGGCAGGAAGTATAGCTGTCAACTCAAAAAGTGTCTGACCGATAACAATGTAATGTGTGTAGCCAGCCTTACACCAGTGGTGGTCAAACAGTAGACTATGATCTACCAGTAGACCGCAGAGCTAGAACTTATAGGTCTTAATAGAAGCATATAATGCTGTTCTTTTGCTGGTTTCTAAACAATAGAAAAAAATATTCCTAGGTTTGTGTTTCAGGGTGTCTGATACTACTTATTTATAGTGAAATGCACATTGCTGATTCTCAACCAATCTTTCACACTCTTTGTATGCTCTGACTAAGGTAGGACAAAGGACAGGAGCAGAAAAGTCATGTATGATGAAGCTATGTTTGTGGAGCAAATAGAAAAGAAACTGACCATGTCTGTAATTACTACAGTATTAGTGGGGGACCTACGGGATTTAAAAATGTGCATCCTTTTGCCACATGTACTTTTCTATGGTCTTGTAGCTGATAATTAACCCAGGCACCAAAAAAACTAGATTCTACACTGCAAAAATTTTTTAAGCTCTTTAGAATGCCCTGATGGGTCATTGGTTTGCTCTGTTTTACAGATTGGTGGATGTCCCTGCGGATGGCCTCCACCACTCATACATCTAGATCATCTTTTATATATTTCCCGTGTTGAATAATGTCATAATTCATTTTATCTGAATATATATATAGTAACAGCAAAAAGGGTATGTTTTACCCATAGAACAATTTATGTCTTTAAAGACTTTTCTTGAAAGTTTTGGTGGCCAGATCCCAAGTTCACCTTCTACTGCTAATATTTTTCCTCTCCTGGGTATTTCAGCTTTCTCCCTAAAGACAAAATTTTAGAAAACGACTTATTGTTTAACACTTTTTTATATTAAACACATTTTTTGAAAACTTCTGGTTACGTTCTTTTTAATTTTCCATATCACTATCAATATTTTTATAAAATTTTCTGAAGACTTGCAGTTTTTACTTTGGCCACTACGTCTCATAACAGTCTGACACTTCCTGTTCTGTAGAGAAAACTTCTCAGCAGTCTCGTAATTATCAGCACAGGCCGGATTACACTAAAGGGTGGCACCAATGTGTATAGATAACAGAGGAGATGTCACAGCTTCCCATCTAGCCTCCCTGCATGGCTATTTTCCCAGGTCACAGATCATGCCTAGAAAACTCTCCTATAGAAGTCAATGGGTCTGTTCCTGTTCACACGCTTCCATGTCCGTTTAGCTACTGTAAAATATCTCTATAAATGCTGTAAAAAGCAGCTCAGGCAAGATGGATGCCCCAATAATCATATACAGACAACAGAATAAAAAAATCTAAAATCAGAAAATGCAAAACGGCTAAGAAAAAAAAATATGTATCAGGATCGGGGTTGTAATTAGAAAGAAAAAAAATGGTGTCAGATTCCCTTTAACTACACATACAATAAAATTGAGATATTTCAGCATGCTGGGACCTAGCAAAGGGATGGAGAGTTGGTATTTCCAGATTAGTGGATATTGTCACCATCATATTGCTTGCTGCTCAGACCATAGATGTGGTATCTTTATCGAGTAGGCTTTGTGCTAAGTATTGACGCCAAGAAGGAGCAGTGGCTAACTAAGAGGTCCGCTGCTCCAAAGATCTGCTGGGTGTTGATGCATAACAGTGATCAGAATTTGACATTTCTTATGTATCATTGGATCAGCCCTATTGGGGACTGATGTAAGTGCATTAAATGTCTAAGCTATAAAGGTAATGTGGGATAACTATGTGAAGCTGTATGTTTTCTGGGTTACACATGTCGGCAGATCCATGCTTCAGAAGTCAAGACTCTGATCACCAGCAGAGATAAGATGGTACAAGGCTGGCCACTTTCTCTTGATAGGTTATCTGTTGTCCAGTTTCTGTTTGAACTGGAAGCCAGGTTTTAAAGTCCAGACGTCACCATTGTGATTGAAAGTCTTGATAAGCTCTTTTTATTGGTTTTTAATCATTTTCCCACCCAAAAATAATATACCTGGGAGAAGGATGATGTCACCTCCGAAGTATTCTAGATATCTGAGAGATGAGCAAGTAATAAACCCATTGGATTGATCACAATTCCAGGCATGCAGGGTCAATTCCTACAGAATCTGTTTACACTGGATGTGAAAAGGAATTCTAATGCAGTCTGACCTTTTATCCCCTACAGGTAATAAATAGCTGAGCCTTCCTGGTAAACATCAGGGGAATTGTACACAATGATTAACATGGTAATAATGATGCCGTATTGCCCGGCTGGATGACTTTCCAGGAATCCTGGTCATTTCTGCAAAGTAATACTAAACAAAAAGTTTCTTTAAACCATGGAATCCTTGTCGTAGGGCTCATAATAGCTTCTGTGACCTTATGGCCTCGTTCACACGGCTTATTTCGGACGGATTTGCCGACGGAAAAATCCGTCGGCAAATCCGTCCGAAAGAAGTCACAGCCTATTTTCTATTGATTTCAATAGAAAATACGGCGCGTCGTTTCACACCGACGCAAAACTCCGTTCCGGATTGCCGCCGCGGATTGACGACGGCAATCCGGACGGAAATACAATTGACATGTCAATTCTTTCCGGACGGATTCACCACCTACAATGATTGTAGTGGTGAATCCGTCGGGAAATCAGTTACAAATACGTGCCACACTTAGTGGCACTTATGTGCAACTGATTTTCAACTGATTTCAGAACGTATTTACATCGGAAATCCGTTGTAAATACGTTCTGAAATAAGCCGTGTGAACGAGGCCTTAGAGTTTATGTGGCGAAATACTGAAGGTCCCGAAAATGGGAAAGGAAGATCTTTTATTAAGTCTTGCTACCAGGTTTTATGAAGGTAGATTAGAAAGTTCTCATTCTACAGAGTTCCAACTCTCTCTATGTACTGTCATGGCTTCTCACTGCTGTGGCCGCCACTATTCTCCTCTATGTCATTTCTAATTTCTCTTGCATTTATGTGTTGCCCTCTAGTCTTCTTGTCAAGCGTCCTGTCTATCACCATCCTCCTTACTCTGGGCCCTCTGGTACTGAAAAGCGCACCTGCGTGCCGGTTCCTGGAAACTTAAAAGGCTAGTGCATGCTGACGTTCTTCATCCCCATCTACCCAGTGTATTGGATCGTATTGTTATCATTTTATTCCTTTTTTGATTGAAGCCTTTGTTTAATGTATGTATACATTGCACAGTGCATTACACTATATAGGACACACTGCACTACAATGCATATTATATACTGCACTACACTATATATTGTACACTGCACTACACTATACATTATACATTGCACTATACTATACACCACACACGGCACTACAGTATACATTACACACTGTACCATAGTATGTATTACACACTGCACTATACTGTACTATATACTACACACTGTACCACACTGTACAACGGGGTGTAACTAGGGAAACCCGGGCCCCATAGCAAACTTTTGAATGGGGACCCCCCTGCCAGTCTCTCCCCTGACCACGAACATGTACCAGTACTCCATAATAATAGTCATGCATTTACTATATAATAAAAGAAGCAAATACTTCACCATACATATCACCATCATACTGCTACCGAACTATACCAAGACCAACATTACCAATAACCCTATTACATAAGGACCCAATTATATTGCCAGAACATAATCACAAATTACAACTCCATGGTGACTGAATAATGCCCCTACACTATTACTGAATATAGATCAGTATACAAAACACAATATTACCACTATATAGTGACTGAATAATACCACTATACTATTACTGAATAAAGACCAGTATACAAAAAACAATATTACTGCTTTACAGAGAACATATAGTGGTAGATACCAGTGCCCACAGTCTCTGTAGACTGTATATTACCTCCATACAGTGACCATATAGTGGTAGTTATCAGTCGTAAATCGGCTCTGCAGACTGTATATTACCTCCATACAGTGACCATATAGTGGTAGTTACCAGTCGTACACAGACTATGTAGACATACAAGTGATTACAGTACAGTTACATCTTGTGACTCACAGGTGACAATTCTCTGAGGAGTCATTCACTTTCCACTTTCTTCTGCATGAGGCCATAAAAATGACTTCTCCCAGCCACCACTCGTCCCAGTAGATTGGACACAAATATCTTAGAGTCTTCACTTTTCCACAAACTCCCTCACTATTTCCTACCTTTGTACAAACTTTCCATGAGTGGGAGAGTGGGTAAAAGCCATAGCTTAGAAGTACAGTCTCCTAGAGGGTGTTGAGGAACAGAAGACAGATAATTCCATGGAGACTTTGCTACAGCTATGGCCTGTATCCCGCAGAATCATATTACCAGGTAGGTAGGGACTTCAGTTAGATAGGTAAACAGGGTTCCAGGTAGACAGTTAAACGGCCAAGGCCGCCAGGTAGGTAGATAGGCTCCAGGTAGCTAGGTAGACCCCAATTAGAGAGGTTGGTAGGCACTTGGTAGGTTAATAGGCCAAGTGCCTTCCTACCTTAGATAGGTAGGTTGGTAGGTTCCAGGTAGGTAGGCAGTAGATAAACTCCAGGTAGGTAGGTGGGCAGTAGTTAGGCCCCCGGTATCTAGTTATTAGATATGCCCTATAGGTAGGTAGATTTTCCCTAGGTAGTAGATAGGCCCCAGGTAGGTAGGCCATAATTATGCCATAAGTAGGTAGGTAGATTGGCTCTAGGTAGGTAGGTGACATTATTTAGATAATAGATAGGTAAGCAGTAGATAGTCCACAGGGAGGTAGGCAGTAGTTAGGCCCCAGATAGGTAAGTAGTAGCTTGGACACTAGATAGGTGAACCTTAGGTAGGTATATTGGCCCCAGGTAGGCAGTAGTTAGACCCTAGGTAGGTAGGTAGATAGGTCCAGTTATGTAGGTAGGCTATAGGTAGGTAGATTGGCTCTAGGTAGATAGGTATGGAGGAAATAGATAAGCCCAGGGAGGACCATAGGTAGGGCCAGTTTAGGTGAGAAAAAATAAATAAATTTGCCTCTTCCTGTTCCCCCGACGAGTGTCAGGCCAGGCTTGTCCTGCATGATGACACACAGCTGACGTCTAGTACTGTACGTCTAAGGCCTTGTACCTTGTACCTTAGACGTACAGGACCAGGTAGCGGAGCAGGACACACTACACTATCCATTACACACTGCACGACACTATATACTACACTATGAACTACAAATTGTACTAAACTATACATTATATACTGCACTATCCAATATACTACACTATGTACTACACTATACATTACACACTGTACTATACTAAATACTACACGCTCTACTGTACTTTCTACTACACACTCCACTGCAATACACATTATACACTGCACCACACTATACATTTATACTGCACTAGACATATGCCTGACACTACTACATTTAACTACCTCACTGTACACCTATACTAAATTGACTACATCGACTAAACGTATACACCATATACTACACATTGTACTACACTATACACTGTATTACACCATATACTACACATTGTACTACACTGTATATTATACACTGTATTACACCATATACTACACATTGTACTACACTATATACTACACATTGTATTACACCATATACTACACACTGTACTGTACTACATGCTACCCTGCATAATTTACTACATTATACAATATACTACACTATACATTATACACAGCACTACATTTTATACTACACACTGTACAACACTATGTACTACATATTATACTAAACACTACATACTGCTCTACACTATATACTACACAGTATACTGCACTATATTCTAAATAATTTACTGTACTATACTATATATTATACACTGCAATAAACTTTATTATACACTGTAATACACTATATACTATACAGTATACTACACTATATACTAAACACTATACTATACATTATTCATTGCAGTACACTATGTATTATACACTGTACTACACTATATACTACATATTGTACTACACTATATATTATACACTGTAGTACACTATACACTACACACTGTGCTACACTATACATTATACAATACGCTAAACACTACACATTGTTCTACACTATATACTACACATTGTATTTCACTAAAGATTATACACTGCACTTGACTACGCATTACACAGTATACAAAACACACTGGACTATACTATACATTTTATACTGCACTGTACATAGTATACTACACTACGCAGTATATTACGCTATACATTATACATTGCACTACACTATACACTACACAGTATATTACACTTTACATTACACAATATACTTCTCTACATATTACATACTATTCTACACTGCATATTGCACTGAATTACACTACCGACTACACCATATACTACACTATATATTACACACTGTACTACAGTATACACTACACAGTATGCTACACTATACATTGCACACTATACTACCCTACACATTACATACTATTCTAAACTATACACTTTAACCATCTGGACAAAGAAATGCTTGTCTGTGGCTACTATTATGTAGTTTTCATGGCACACAGCTCAGGAACAGTGATGGTCCATTTCTAATGGTGTAGACTTCTGTGGGCCCCAGATAAATTAGGAGAATAGGTGGAATTAACTCCCCTTTTGGCCCTCCAAAAATAAATTTTTGGTTGCTTTCATACAATGCATTTTTGGTAATTTTTTTGTGCATTTGCAGAAATGCAAAGCATTAAACTGCCTTTATTGCTGTGCATTTCTGCAAAAAAAAAAACCACATCCTCTTTCTCTCACCAGATTGGAATAGAAGACACTTCCCGCCTGCCCTTACCTTGATTTTATCGTATACTTGTTTGTTTCATAATTTTTACTGATCACCCTTTTGGATTTTGGTTTATGAATTATTTAAATCTTACAATCTGTCTGCGAAATCTCTGTAGTATACATTTGTTACCTTGAAAAATTTGGTGTTAGCCTCTAAACTCTGGGCAATTATCCAGCCATGGTTCTCTAGAGGTTTCCTCCACAGGGGTTTTTCCTCCATGCTGAAGGATGACTCCTCGTGAGTTCGGGGTTTAGTGCCTTCTTTGGAGTTTGGCCTGATTTTAGTTTCAAGTATTATTTTACAGGCCTTGAAAAGCATAAAACATAAAAAAATAGAAAAAAAAAGGTTTTAAGATTTGTCAGTGCTTAGTGTTGCGGTTGGGAAGTCAGGTGGAAGCTGCAGGCAAGTTATGGTGGACCAGTTTTAACTAATAGAAGCTGTTAAACTTTATGATAGTGGACAGGTTGAGCTTTGCAGGCCAGCCTGAAAGAAGGGGTAATAGTCTTTCAGGGGCGGTTTGTCTGTGGAGTCAGGATCTTTGGTAGGGTCATTGATGCCCTGAAAGAGGACTGGCTTTGCTCGAATGTCAGGCCAGAACATGCTGCTCCTTGATTGCTGTCTCTCCGGTTGCTGTATGGCAGGCAGCTGGGGGATCTCACAGTATCCCTGAATCCAAATACATACTTGCACCTGGCTCCTTAGGCCATGTTCACACGGCTTAATTGCGGGACGTAATTACGCCCACCAATTACGCCGTTTAGGACGTGAGGCCCGGGGCGAGAGCGGGGATGTGAGGCTGAGGCCGATCAATTTTTTACGCCGGCCCAAGAAACAATCACTGCTAGCGGCGGTAATCCATAGTTCTCTATGAAACTGTGAATACAGTAATGATGGGCCTTTTCAGCCCGATAATTAGCGCACTTCGGCGTTGGAATTAAGGACCGAAAATACGGCCCAATTTATATTAATTAGCCGTGTGAACATGGCCTTAGGGTATGTTCACTCGGCGGTTTTTAAATACGTCTTTGGGTACATTTTACATACCAAAAAACATACCCAAAGACGTATTTAACAATATTCCGGGCAGATCTAATTGATTTCAATGTAAAGAAATGTATCCGCATTCACACGATACATTTTTTACATATTTTTTTTGTATTGTGTAAAAAGGATTCGTTCAAAGAAGTACCATGTCAATTCTTGATCCATTTTTCGCATGTCAAATCCCCATAGGAAACAATGGGGTACGTTTTTGGAGGATCAAAAACATACCCAATAACGAACCAGACTTTCTGGTACGTTTTTGGATGCGTTTTATGCATCCGAAAAACGTATTGGTTCCAAATTTGAATGTATGATAATAATAATAGGGTTTTACTGGTTAGTTTGGAAGAAAACGTATTGAAAAACGCATCTGAAAAACGGATCCCAATACGCATCAAATACGTATCCAAAAATGTATTGCAAATGCGTTTTTGGATGCAGTTTTTAATACGTTAATTAACTTATTGAAAAAAACGTGTTGGACGCCTTGTGAACACACCCTTACTGCAATTGTGGTAATCGTGTGGTTTTAAATAAATCTGTGGTCATTTAACACAAAATATGATGTGTGGTGTATTTCTCCAAAAGTGTATATGCAGTATATATACGGTAGTTTGAGTCATTTGCAGTAAGTGAGGGTCCATCCTGTATTCAGAAGTCAGGCACAAATGTTTTTTTTTTTAATGGTTATATTCCTTTACATTTATTGTGGCCCCTGGGAGTGGGGCAATATGACAATGGGGCAATGGCCCTTGAAAAAGGTTGTGCATCCTTGGGCTTGAAGTCTCCATGGGAGGACAGGATGTCGAAAGCAAACAAAGAGGTGAAACACCAAGATGTAAAAGCATCACAAAGCAAATCCCACCCAGACTGGTCAAGACTTGAATATATCGGAAGACGAGGTCGGGTCATTGCATGTTGTCATTCACAACTCACATGTCCACTAAGCTGAGCAAGCTGTCCAGTGAATTGTTAGTGAACCCGTGAGGTCTACACTTAATAAGGGTCACTAATTATACAGTAGTCTCCTAATCTACATGTCCTGCAGAAGTCGCAGAGCTGCCATAGACATTAGACTTTGTAGGTACAGCCAACCAATTTGGGCAAGATTCAACAACATTATGATGTCTATGGAGACAGCAGGACTGTCCTTTGATGTTTTGTTTTCACCAAGATATAAAGTGTTAGAGGTGTCTGACAGATGCTTATCTCTTGACCTCCTGAGTCATATGAGCAAGTTAATGGGGCTGTCAGGAAACATAGACCAGGGCTGTGGCTATAGGGATAGCAGGCTTACCTGCCCCAAAGATCCCTCTGCACCATTGTAAGGGTATGTTCACATGGCATCTTTTCGTTTGTGTAACATACGCTTTTGAGCTGTCTGTCGGTCACCTAACACGCAGCTAACAAATAGCAATGTTCTTTTACATTGCTTTTAGTATGAGACACGCATTGGCATTTAAACGAGTGATCGCCGATGCGTTCCTCACTGCGTCTTTCGGTTCCGTTCCAAGAACTGACATGTCAATTCTTGGTCTGAAAGACGCAGCAGGAGCCCTATTTAAAATGATAGGGTGTGATCCTGCTGCATCCAACACACATCCAAACATGCAGCTGCATGTTTGGGTACATGTTGAATCTGTTTTAGATCCGATCGACGCAGCGTTTTTGGATCCGATTTTTGGATACAACACGGATCCAAAAACACCATGTGAACATACCCTAAGTGGTGGGTGGGGGCTCTGTTTCAGAATTTTGCATTTGGAGCCCATGAGCTGCAAGTTCCACCTCTGAGAAAATCATTGGTTGAATGTTTGTGGTCAGTATTAGGCTAGGTTCACACGGCTTAATTGCGGGACGTAATTACGCCCCGAAATTACGCCGTGTGGCTGGGGGCGGGGTAGGAACGGGGGAGGGAGCGGGTGGGCCGGCACCTCGCCGGCCCATAGACATCATTACCAACGGCTTATACGCCGCTAGTAATTCACATGTCAATTATCTCCCCCCTCGCGTATTCGCCGAGCAGGGGAGACGTAATCCATAGTTCTCTATGAGAACTGTGGATTACCGTAATGACTAGGACGTATTCAGCCCGTAATTTGCGCACTCGGCGCGTAATTACGGACCAAAATATGGCCCATTTTAAGCCGTGTGAACATGGCCTAAGGGTTTGTCCAGAATTAGAAAAACATGGCTGCTTTCTCTTAAAAAATAGCATCACCTCTGTCACAGGATGTTTCTGGTATTGTAGCATTGCCCCATTCATTTCAGCCAGCGGGTGTTAGCGGCTAATCGCAGCTAACACCTGGCCGTTACAGCGCGAGCGACCAGCGTCGCCCGCCAGTGCTGTTTAACCCCTTAGACGCTGCGGCAAAGACGCCCTAGCGCCTAAATGAATGAAGAGCGGTACCGCGCACCGTTCTCACCCGCGATCGTCGGACATGGCAGCGGGGAGCCTTGTGTGTCCTCGTTTGAAACCACCATCTTTGTACAGTCTAATGCATTGTCTATGCAATGCATTAGACTGTTAAGGATCGCGCCCCCTAGTGGTCACGCACCATAGGGGGACTCAATGTTAAAGTTAAAAAAAAAAAGAAATTAAGGGCCACATGTATGAAACGGTTTTGGGCTAAAACTCACCTTTTTCTCCATAGGTTTCTATGGGGAAAAAAGTCAGTTTTAGACCAAAACCGTTTCATACATGTCACCCAAGTTTTAAAGTAAAAAGAAAAAAAGTATTAAAAGGTTAAAAATCATTTCCCCTTTTTTTTCCCCCCATTTAAAAATAAAAAAAAATAAAAAAAATAAAAAAAGTTACACATTTTTGGGGTACCGCCGCGTCCGAAAAAAGTCAAATCTATAAAAATATAGATAAACATAATTTACCCCGTACGCTGAAAAACTGTAAAAAGAAAAAATTTCCAAAGGGCCAAAATTACGTTTTTTTTTGGTCTTTTTAAAGGGTCAATAAAAATTGGAATAAAAAAAATCAAAAAAGCCCATATATATTTCCAAATTGCAAAGGCAATAAAAAGTCACTTCAACCCACAAAAAATTCCTCCTCACAAAAACGTCCGAGGTGTTAGTACACAAAAAAAGTTTTGGTCGAAACAAAATTGGCGCCACAGCGCAAATTTCAAACATAGAAGATTTTTTGGAAATTTTTTTTTAACGGTAGCAAAACATAAGGGAAAACCCCTTAAATTTGTTTGGTTTTCCCCGGGATGTGTACCCATTTGGGAAAGGGAAATACAAAACACTTATATTTCCCGAAAAATTGAACGTCAAAAAAGCAAAAAAAACCCGCAAACTTTGGCAAAATGGGTTTTTTTTTTTTTTACAATTTTTTTCCATTTGGGAATTTTTTTTGCGGTTTCCCCAGTAAAATTCTATAGTACAGTGAATAACACCTTTTAAAAAAGACATCTTGTTTTGCAAAATAAAAGCCCTCAATGTCTATTGGGTGGGAAAAATAAAAAAGTTTTTGGCTCGGAAAAGGCGAGGGGGGAAAAACGAACTTTCCCAAACAAAAAAAAAAAACGCTGGGTCCCTTAAAGGGGTTTTAAGCTATAAAAATTGACCCTTTTTTAAAAAAGCCTGAAGTGACAACCCTTGTACATAATATACACTATAAGGATGAAAAGGGGAATTTTTTTCCTCTGTCTCTAGACCCCAGGAAATTTGACTCTGGGCGCTGCCCACTCCAGGACCCCCTTTTGTATTATTTGGGGGGGTTGTTTTTTATTTGAAATGAGAGCTTTTTTTTTTCCAAAGTAATCATGGATTTTCCCAAATAAAAAAAAATTGTCCTGGGTGAAAAAGACCCAAGTTTTGTCCTTGTCCCAGAGGGGTTGGAAAGCGCCCCATTTCCTGAAAGATAAAACCTTTCTTTTTAAAATTTTGACAGATCAAACTTCTAAATATTTTTTTAAAATTTAAAATGAAAAAATAAATGTGATATTTTGGAACTCAACCATGGGCCAAAGTCCTAAATTTTTTTAAGTCCCAGTAGGGCACCAGAAACCAAAAAGAAGTAAGGTAGAGAGAAATTTACCAACACTCCATGAAATAGGGAATTGGGGGGTTCACCGGAAAAGGGTTTTTAATCCACAAAAATAAAAAAATTACTGGATCCACAAAAACCTTCATATTTTACAAAAAACCTGATTTTTTTTAAAATTGAAGTTTTGGGCCCAACGATAACGGGGAACCCAAACTACAAAGAAAAAACATTTAAATTTTTCCCGCAGTCCTTTTATTAAAAGGGACATTCAGCATCCCCTTGGTCTTCATCAGATAGGACCTGTATGTGTACTTTCTGTGCATTTCATGGGGGACTTTACCTGCACATACCGTGACCCAAAATCCATGATTTATTTCCCCCTTTTTTTTTTTTTCTTTTATCTTTGGTCCAACCTGAAATGGCCAAACCCAAAGGGTGGAATATCATCTAGCCCAAAAGACCATGGGGGAAAACAAATATCAAACTGGAGATTTATACCCCACATTTTAAATTTAAAAAAAACTTCTTATTTTATGCTTTTCAACAAGGTGTGTTGTGGAACATCCCTTAAACTTTATAAACCCAAGGGGAAATCACTCAAACTTTTCAAGGCACCTAATCAAGGATGTAACTAGGGACTGCAGAGGTAACTGTTGTGCAGCATAAGAAGACACCAGTATCATAAGTGCTCAAATTTTGGGGTGAAAGGGCTTTTTTGCAAATTTTGTCTTCGCGGGGGCCCAAAAAACTCGCTTCTTTATACATTCATTGTCTTGTTAAATTTCTTCATAAATTTAAAGGGAGATTTTTCTACTCATAAATTCCCCCAGTAAAAACTTTTCCCTTTTTTTTTGCATATGGTTTTATTTTTTCCACAATGGAAACGTAGTAAATTGGGGAAAGGGGTTTGGGTTTTTTTCCGGGTATCTGGAGCCCAAAGCTTGTTAATTTTCAAAGCTTTTATAAGGGGAACGTGGGAAAGGGGCACTGGACCCACCCTAGGAAGTTTCCCTGAGCATCTTTTCCTTTCTTGAGTTTTTTTAAATTTTTCATTTTTCCCCCTCAGGAAACCCGCTTACAGATGATTCCTGTACAATCCTTTCTTAAAACAAAAGAATTCTGGGAGTCTCTGCTGCCCAGTAAGGAGCTGACTTTTTCTCAATGGGATTGAAAAATACTTTTCTTAAGTAAACACTTCTTTCCTTTCTTCTATGGGAGCGGAAGTGTCACAAGTCTTCCCTGAGCAAGTACTTCTACAGCTATCTGTCTAGGGACAAAAAGTGGCACTTCACATCATTCAAAAAAAAAGGTTTTATATACTAAAGCAGAAAAATTTTTTTTTTTTTCTTTCATAATATAATAAGTAGTTAAACAAAGAATTCCGAAGTTTGATATGTAATGAATGGTATCTTATCCTGGGATTCAAGGATCAAAGGTGGCTACAGACAAAGAGGTTTGGCCACACTCCTTTGGCAACACAGAAGCATTGATCATATTGTGAAATGTTTGTTGTAGATGAAGTTTCCTACAATTTTAAGAAAACAATAACCACTTTTTAAAGGGTTTTAGGGCATTAAGAAAATCCCTTTTTTCCGATACGATTTTATGGAATCCCCAGTGATGAGTTTTTTTTTTTGGGGTAATGTCTGTCCAGCCACACATTTTTCATACAGCTCGAGAAATGGTATTTACATTTAAATCAATGGCTAGCCAATTAATCCATGGCTCCCCGCAAGGGCTTGGGTGGTCTTTTTTTCCCCCTTTACTTGTAAATTTGTCAAATGCTGGTTTCCCCCCCCCCGGGGCCTGTGTCTGTCACCCCCACAGACAACCCCCTTTCCCAAGGGTGTAATCCAAAAATTTAAATGGTCCAAAACTAAATTTTTTATTCTAGGGGTTACAACATATAAATGCAGCAGTAAAAGCTACATGTCAGAAAACATCAAGGGGAACGTTTATTAAAGGGGTTCTCCAGGTAAAAATAAAACTAAAAAAGGGAAAAAACCCACATTTTTTATAATGAAAACATTTCGAAAAAGCCTTTAATTAGAAAAGTCTGGGTTTGTTTATGTCTTGGGGGAAAAACCCTTTTAGAAAAAGAAAATGGGGGGCAAAGGGGTCCTTACTGTGCCCGAAACCTGTCCTACAGGAAGTAGGACAGACCCAGAGTTTTCTTTTCCCCCTTAGGGCTGACTGGCATCACAGGGGAAAGTGCTTTTGCTCAGTCAAAATTTTGACAGAACCCCGTGGGATAAGGGCCCGGGCCCGTAGAGTTTGAAAAGGGGGCCCGACGGCGTAAAAACCCCACAACACCCACATTTTATATAAATATGAATGTTTTAAAGGCCTGACTGTTTCACAATTGTATAGGTTTTTCTTTTTGGCGGGGGTTCTAGGTTTTTAGGGCAGGTTTCAGGGGGCGGCAGATCAGCTCAAAAGAGTAGAAACACCAAAGAGGGTAAACCCAGGGCTCTGGTAACGGTCAGGATGAGGGGGGAGGGAGTGATACAAAACTACAGGGTAGTGAGGTTGAAAAATTTTGGGGAGTAGAGAGGAGAGCTTGTCATGGTGACAGTGGAGAAGCACCCCTACTGGGTACAAATTTGGGGGGAATCGATTTTTACCCCCCTTCCCAATGCCCCGCAAGGCAGGGCACATTCAGAAAACACAGACAAAAACCCCCTTAAGATCATTGGGCCATGGAGTACCGCGGCTCAAAATAGAAGTTTTTTTCCTGCCCAGCAGCCTACGTTTTTCGAATGCATACTCAGCAAAGCTGGTGCGGTGATAACTGACAAATGTATCCATCTTTCCCCAGACAATGTGCATCATTTTTAAGAATGAATCAAGCGTGGATCTCTGAAGATTTTGTTGCCCCGGTTGCTAACGTCACTGACTAGAAAACTGTAGCACGTCTTCTTCACAATGTGAAATACACTTTTAAACTACACTATATTCCATTCGTAAGTTCCTGTGCTGGCGTCTACATATTGTATTCTACGTGCTGGCCAACAGAAAGATGTACAATCTTACGGCTGAATTTATATTGAAACTACAGACACCTGTATGAACTTGATGTTCATGTATACCACGCCCCCCTCTTACTCCGCCTCTTGTAGCCTCAGATCTTGATTTTTAAATGCCTCCACCTGTAATACCTCCGCAAATATAACTAAGTCCTTATCCGGAACCTCATTAGCTGCCATGACAATTTTCTTGCTGCCACCAATGGTACTGCAGCCTAATGTTGGCGAACCGGAACCTCGCTGTTCCCCATTGCCTAATCTTGTCAAACCGGAAGCTCGCTGTTCCTCTGTCAGGGCTAGGCAGCATTCAGTTTTGAGGCAAGGAGCACCATTCTGCAGGCATCTGATTTGTGACCCCCAGCCCCGAAGACAATTGCTGCTGTGGATGCTCTTTGAGTGACAGAGGCCCAGAAACTCTGGACAGAGGGTGTGTCACACCCACCAGTGGGAGGGCCCAGAGACCACTCCAATCAGCTACAGGGGCAGTGTCCAGGCACCACATTTAAACTTCCTGCATACTGGGTGCTGCGCCTGTTACATTTTCCTGGCTGCCTTTTCTTACCAGTGTTTTGTCATTTGCTAGCTTTATCCGTGTACCAGACCCTTGCGTGTTATTTGACCTCAACTAGTTCTCTGATTTTGTACCTCGCTCCCGATTGTGTTTTTGACCCTAGGCTTGTTGTCCGGTTACTCTCTTGTCTTCCGTTTTGTTGATTTTTTTTTGTGGTCTTACTTACCTGATCGTGTTACCAGACCTGGACTGTCTTGACACGTCTTCCTCCTGATGGCCCCGGAGCAATCTTATAGCGCAGGGGACTGTTGCCGTCATTGAAGTCTGCCGCCGTAGGGCAGCACTCAAGTAGGCAGGGACAGGGGCTGGTTTCCAGTTAGGATCGCGACGGTACCGCTCCCTTGACATGACATCCCAATTTCCTAATGTTGTTGAACCGGAACCTCGCTCTTCCCCATTGTTTAATCTTGTCGAACCGGAACGTTGCTGTTCCCCATTGCCTAATGATGTCGAACTAGTACCTCGCTGTTCCCCATTGCCTAATGTAATTGAACTGGAACCTCACTATTCCCCATTGCCTAATGTTGTCGATTCCGGAAACCTCGCTTTGCCCCCTTGCCTAATGGTTGTTGAACTGGAACCTCGCTGTTCCCCATTGCCTAATCTTGTCGAACTGGAACCTTGCTGTTCCCCATGCGTAATCTTGTCAAACCAGAACCTCGCTGTTCCCCATTGCCTAATCTTGTTGATCCGGAACCTCACTGTTCCCCATTGCCTACTTTTGTCGAGATCGTAACCGTTCCAGGTTTCCACTGCCATGTTGCTTGCTGGCTACCAGATGTATTGCCATCTAATCTAGTCCAGTGCACCTCCTAATAGCTTCGCCACTGGCTTGCAAGCTGTGCCTCATTTTGGTCAGTTGCCAGTGAATGGATTAAGGATTTTGACAACTAAATTTTTTTCTGTCCCTTTTAGAGCCACATTTTATTCACTGGTTGTTCCACATATCCAGTTGACTCTTCTGGATGGTAATTACAGGTTCTCTTCAACTGTATAGGTTCCTCATTGGCATGTTCTTGCTGCCACCAATGATACTGCTGTATAATTGTAAGGGACCCGTCAGGGGCGCACGAACAGACACCGACAGCGTGAGGCCCTGACACTGATCCCAACCCCTGTCCCTGCCTTTTGGTTGCCCCGACTCCTTAAATAGGTCGGCCCCAACCAGAAGCTGAACTCGATACTGAATAGCGTGAATCACAAGACCAGACAAGACAATTACAAAAAACAATAAGGGATGGTCCACGCATGCAAGTCGGAAACTATCGGTAGAGCGTACAAATTCAAAGGCAAAATAATAAACGTGAAACCAAGGCAGAGTAGAGATAACCAGGAGACACAGAATAAGGAGGGGCAGTTTAGGCAGTACAAACCAATAAATCAAGGCAAAGAGAAGAGACAAGAAGAACCCTTAAGATACCTTCCAGAGAACTAAGGACGAAAGGCAATAGGAGGAAGAAAAGAGAAGACCAGATAGGAAGGTAGGGAGGGCTGTCAAATCACCAGGAGCAAGGACCAGGTTAAAACCCGTGAGTGCTGGACGATTCCGGGCCCGGGCCGTCGCCCAGGATCAATCAAGATAGCAGGGAAGAAAACGCCAGTTTCACACTAGGTGGAGCAGACAAATTAGACACTATGTCATAAACCACTGCTTACGTCGAAACGCCATGGCCGCACCAGAACTCAACGGCTGTGGGTTCTTTCTGGCATGATCATGACTGTACCCCCCCCTTTATGAGGTGCCACCGGACCGCATACAGATCCTCTATGTTTAGCTGAATGGACCGGTGAATTTCTTTCCTTTTCCAGCTTGGGTGCAATGGTTTTTGCAGATGAGACTCGGAGGCGGACATTTTTTTGGTCTGGTTCGGCGGTTTTACTAGGTTTTTTTATTTTTAGGTCGGGGGCGTTTTTTAGAGTGCTTAATGAGCCTCCTAGCCCAGAGCTGTGCACATTGATTAACGGCGGTTTCTATTTTTAGTTTTATCACCTGAAGTGGCAGAATATGTGAAGTGGGAAACCCAGTCAGTCACGGTAACAAAAAGCGGGCACAGCTTGGAGGAGCAAATTTGTGAACTGTTAGTTGAGGACACTATATCTGAAGGCAAGGTGGTGACCACTACTCCCCGAAGAAAGAATAATTTTCCAGGTTTCTCATTGACAAGATCATAGATGTCTCGATCCCGGGGCAGACGAGTTGTGCTTTGTCCCCCGGAGGGGAGGTTTATAGGACTAACATCAGCTGGTGTGGAGCAGATGTTCCCCAACATCCCCATCAAAGGACGCTAGAAATTCATTCTGAGAATATCATGAGCATTAATTACAGCACACACCCAGGGATCACTGTCTTTGAATGAAGCACATCATGATCACCCTCCATTGATCAACTCCGGTGGTTTTCTTCCATTAACAACGGATTTATGTTAGCGGAGCCGAGGGCACCCCAGAGAATAATATCAGCAGAGAGTTTCTCCTTGACAAAAATGAAAGTTTTTTCAGTAATGCGAAACTCCCAACGATTCTAATACCTCAGCAGTACATAATTTTATTCTTCCTTCCGTTAGTGAAGGTAAATCTACACCTGAAACTAAAAAAGGAGAACTACAAAGCTACAAGTTCAAAACCCAAGGCTTTAGCAACAGCCCTTACTGATAAAATTAGCAGCTGCACCCATCTATCAGAGGCACGACCAAGCAAAAGTCTTGGAGCTTGAAACGTAGGTTAACGGGCAAAACAAACTTGTTATCAAAGTGTATGAGGTACCTGGTACATCCGAGTTTAACTTCCTGGAAATTGCGCAGACTTCCGGTGTTACCTTGGGGTGGAATTAGGTCTAATAGGACAGTCTCTCAGGAAATTGGTCAGGCTTCCCGCAATAAAGGCACAAGGTGCGGTTCTCCAAACGGTGGCTCCTCCTGGTGGCAGCAGACATAAAGTACCCAACCCATGGGTTCTTCTCCAGAAGACTGAGAGGGAGATGAGGAGTAGAAAGAGCCACACTCAAAGAAGGAAAAAGCAAGGTTTTTGACGAAAGCCTGACTTGGAGGGCAGAACCATTTTAAACCCCCTTGGCATTTCCTGCGTCTCTCCTTAGTCTTCTGTCAATAGTCCACGCAGAGTCATAAAAGTCACTCAGGTCTCAGGGGATTGGATGGCTGACACATAGCATCCTTCCTGCATCAGACAGCTCCTTGACCTGACAAGGGGTTCCTTCCAGAGGTTGGTCAGACCACCCTCAACTACACCATTGCGGAACTCGGTTACAGTAGTCCTTCAGCCGAGCGGGCGGCCTGCTGAATAGCTAGCAAATGAGTCCCTCCAGCCCATCCGCCACAAACACGGTTTGGGGTTATCATAAAACCTTGTCCCAAAAGCCAAAAAAATCTGTCCATAGATCTCCACTCAGGGGCATTTCAGAGGTATAGCAATGCCCAATCCTGAGGGTGGGCCCCCGTAGGAGAGACACAACAACGCTACGCTCTCAGCCTCAGTGGGAAAATAGTTGAAGCGAAAAAATAAATACATTATTCCCTAAAGGTTTCGGGACCTGTCAGGACTTCCGTCAAAGCGATCAGGAAGAGCCATCTAGACTTATGACGTAATTCTAGGATCCACAAAAACAGGGGGCAAGGTAGGGACAACAGACGGGGCGGCAAGTCCAGGTACCCCAGGGTTAGTATGGCATCCAGAACGCAGCGAGACTTTGATTAATAACCCCGCCATGCCCCTGTAAGCTGAGTTGGTCAACTCATCCAAGCGGTCGGATTGACCGACAAGTCGTAACTCATGATTGTACCGCGAGGAGATTGACTCGGGTAAGGGCCTTGTTTATAATGTAAGGGACCCTCAGGGGCGCACGATCAGACACAAAAAAAACCGACAGCGTTAGGCCCTGACATCTGATTCCCAACCCCTGTCCCTTGCCTTTTGGGTGCCCGAATTGCCATAATAGTCGGCCCCAACCAGAAGGACTTGAACACTATCCTGAATAGCCGTGAAACACAAGACGCAGACAAACAATAAAAACACAGATAATGGGATGGTCAAGCAAGCCAAGTCGGTAACTAGTCCGTAGCGCGGTAACAAAGTCAGAAGGCAGAAGAATAAACGTGAAACAAGCAGAAGTAAGATAACCAGGAGACACAGAAATAAAGGAGGGCGAGTTTTATGCATGAAACAACCACTATAACAGGCAAGGAGAAGAGACAGAAGAACCCTTAAATACCTTCCAGGAGAACTAAGGACAAAGGCCAAGTAGAGAAGAAAGGAGAAGACCAGATAGGAAGGTAAGCTTGTCAACACCAGGAGCAAGAGCCAGGTTATCCCTGGAGTGCTAGGACGATTCCTGGCCCGTGCGCGGCCAGGAATCAATCAAGATAGCAGGAGAAGAAAACCCCAGTTCACACACTAGTGAAACACAATGTAGTCACTATGTCAGAAACCACAGGCTTACATTCGCAACGGCCATGGCCGGCGACCAGAACTCAACGCTGGGGTTCTTTCTGGCATGATCATGACAATAATCTTGTCAAACCGGAATCTCGCTGTTCCCCATTGCCTAATGTTGTCAAATTGGAACCTCTATGTTCCCCACTACCATGTTCTCACTACCACCAAGGGCACTGCCGTCTAGTCGAACCGGAACCTGGCTGTTCCCCATTGGCATGTTCTCGCTGCCACCAATGGTACTGCCGTCTAATCTAGTCCAGTCTGCAGAGGCATGAGTTCAAGTTCTTTGACCCTGGTGCAAAAAGGGAAATGGGACCTCCCTGTAACCAGGGCTGCCATCAGTCATCTATTAACCGTTTCACGTCCCCATACAGCCAAATCATATGGGGCCCCCACCCATTACTAGCTCCTATTTTTTAAGATATCAGTGGGCTCCTTTTTGATTAGGGCCCCTGACAGGGGTACTGCCCGTACTGCCCTATTGGCACCCCTGCCAATTACCATGTGCCATTTCCAATACCGGTGTCTTCTTATGTGTCAAAGGGGCTTTTGGTCCCCCCCAAGATGCAGGGCCCCTTCTAACTACGGCCCTGCCAGCTGCACCTCCATGTTCCCCATTGGGATGTTCTTGCTGCCAACACATATAGCACATGTGCAAAGCTTACAAGCAGAGGCATAACTTCGAGTTCTTGGGCCCTGGTGCAAAAAGTGAAATGGGGTTTCTGCCAGCTACCATGTGCCACAACCTCAAACAGTCACACTCCAAACTCCATTATGATGAAGACCGAAGCGCTGTTGAAGGACACCAGAAACAAAATTGTAGTCCTGCACCAGGCTGGAAAGACTGAATCTGCAATAGGCAAACAGCTTGGTGTGAAGAAATCAACTGTTGGAGCAATAATTAGAAAAGGGAAGACATACAAGACCACTAATAATTTTCCTCGATCTGGGGCTCACCCTAGCGGGGTCAAAATGATCCCAAAAACAATGAGCCAAAATCCCAGAACCACACAGAGGACCTAGTGAATGACCTGCTGAGAGCTGGGACCAACATAACAAAGGCTACCATCAGTAACACACTACACTGCCAGGGACTCAGATCCTACAGTGCCAGACATGTCCCTGTACTTAAGCCAGTACATGTCTGGGCCCGTCTGAATTTTGCTAGAGAGCATTTGGATGATCCAGAATAGTATTGGGAGAATGTCATATGGTCAGATGAAACCAAAGTAGAACTGTTTGCTAGAAACACAACTCGTGTTTGGAGGAGAGAGAATGCTGAGTTGCATCCAAAAAACTCCATACCTACTGTGAAGCATGGGGGGGCAACATCATGCTTTGGGGCTGTTTCTATGCCATGTATCGTGAAATTTTGAGTGCAAACCTGCTTCCATCAGCAAGGGCATTGAAGATGAAACATGGCTGGGTCTTTCAGCATGACAATGATCCAAGCAGACCGTCAGGGCAATGAAGAGTGGCTTCTACATAAGCATTTCAAGGTCCTGGAGTGGCCCAGCCAGTCTCCAGATCTCAACCCCATAGAAAACCTTTGGAGGGAGCTGAAAGTCTGTGTTACCCAGGGACATGCCCAAAACATCACTGCTGTAGAGGAGATCTGCATGGAGGAATGGGCCAACATATCAGCAACAGTGTGTGCCAACTTTGTGAAGACTTTACAAGAAAACATTGACCTCTGGCATTGCCAATAAGGATATTTTAACAAAGTATACTGAGAGGGAACTTTTGATTATTGCCGAGATACTCTATATTTCCTCACCATAAATTCCCAATCAATTATTTCCAAGATCAGGACAAATGGGATTTTTGGGATTTTGTTTTTCTCATTTGTCTCTCAATGCTTGAGTCTAACCTATGATGTGGAATGACAGCATCTCTCTCATCTTTTTAAATGGGAGAACTTGCACAACTGGTGGCTGTCTGGCTGACTAAATACCTTTTCCCCCCACTGTATATGTGGATCACAATAATGCACTGGTATATTTCAGTATTATGTGGACTTAAAAACTGGAAAAATTATACTTTTTGGTGTTGAGCAAGATTTAGCAACAGAGAGAACTCTATTCCTGGATATATATCTTTACGACACACAGTATATTTGAAAGGTGTGTCACCCCTAAAACCAAAAATGAACTTTTCTCCACTCACTATAATTTTCACCAACCAACCACTATTTTAAGATAATTCCTTTTGATACGAGATTTGATATACAATAAATACAATTACAAAACCCAAACTTGCAAACATTAAGTTATGGGGCACTGCCCATCAATAAAATTTTCAACAGCAAACACTGTTTCAAATAAATTTTCTTTCATATAGAGATTTTGCTAATGGTGTCTTTACAATAGCTATACCCCCAAAACTGCTAAAATGAACTTTTGGGCGCTCAATACAATTGTCACCAAGCAACCACTGTTTGTAATAGATTTCTTTCTATAAGAGATTTGCTAACAGTGTCTTATGCAATAGCTGTACCCACAAAACTGCTAAAATGAACTTTTGGGCGCTCAATAAAATTGTCACCAAGCAACCACTGATTTAAATCAATTTCTTTCTATAGGAGATTTGCTAACAGTGTCTTATACAATAGCTGTACCCTCAAATTTGCTAAATTGAACGTTTGGGTACTCAACAAAATTGTCACCAAACAACCACTGTTTGAAATATATTTCTTTCTGCAGGAGATTTGCTAATGGTGACTCCAACGCAATAGTGATATCGATATCATTCAATATCACTATCGCAAAATTGTGAACTTTTCTTATATAACTTATATAATAAGTCACTATATTATAATGATTATATAGCGATATATATATAACTTAAATAACTTATCTTCGATCAGAATAAAGATAGGAAAGATGCAGCCAGCTATACAATAACTCCGAAACTATTACTGTCTATGATTCCCTTAGCTTGCTGTACACCCCTTTAACTAATCTAAATAGCAGCTTTTCCTGTCTGAAATCACTGAGAAATCGTTTGCCTGCATACATGCAAGCAAGCAGACAGAGCAGTCCGTTCAATACAGAGAGTGAAGTTAAAATGGCGTTCAAATACACATAACAGGGTCATGTGATTTTAACAGCCAATGAGATCCCTACACCCTCAGCAATGACGTTTTTGACACTCCTCTGTGCTCTGCCACCAAAAGGTGCAGGAAACAGCTAAAAATGAAACTAAAAATGCTGCATTGAACGCAAACAGCGAACGTGAATTTTAGTCGAACGAACCGTAAAAAGCTTGGTTTAGGTTTTGCTATTGTAAACATCGCGAGTTCAACTCGTACATAACTTCTTTCTAGAACGGATCGTTTCTCTCACACTAGTTGGTACACAGTATATAAGCAGACGACATTGCCATTCACTTCCTTCAGAAGAATCAACCAAATCAGAGAAGATCTTCAGCCCGCATCCCCACCACCCTCCTCTACCTTGCAAACTGCTCTCCCCTTAACTTGCTTCCCCACTGTTCACTCATGACAACCTTTCCTCTCTACTGTCAAATCCAACCTCACTTCCTGTAGTCCTTAGACCCCTACTGCATCCCACCTCATCCCAGACTTCAGTGCTTCTATCATCCCAAGCCCCCCCCTCCCCCCTCCCCCCACCCATCACTTCAACCTATCACTAACCTCTGGCCGCTTCCCTTCCACCTTTATACAGGCTCTCTCCCCTCTGCCAATCCCTTCACTGGCGTCCCATTGCCCAGACGAATTCATTTCAAGCTACTTAACCAAACCTACAAGGCTCTCCTTTGACCTCTCCCCTCCATACCGTCTCTGCCCTAAATTTCCAAATATCTCCCTCACTCAATCTCCGCTCCTCACAGGACCTCTCCTCTGCTCTCCCCTTATCAGCTCCTCACACAACCGTGCTCCAGATTTTTTCCCGTCTTCCCCCACACTCTGGAACTCACGCCCCAACAAATCAGACTCTCCTCCACTTTCACCAGCTTCAAAAGCATACCTGAAACCCATTCCTTCAGGCTTGCCTATAACCTCACTAACTTTCTGTCAATACATACTCCACAAACATGTCCTTCCCCTACATTCTGTCTCTTTCCCTCCTAGTAGACATTGTATCCCTCGCGGGTAGGGGACCTCTCTCCCTCTGTCGTGCCATTGTCATTCATCACTCTATCATGGTACTCGTTTGACTTATGTTATGTAGTAAACCCCCTCGATATGTACAGCGCCCTGAAATCAATGGCGCTTTAAAATAAATAATAATAATAACGGGTGCTTTGACACTTCTCTGTTCATATCAGGATCACAACACAGAGCTCACCATTGCATCCACTAGGAATGGTGATCCACCTCCTTCAGAGTGAATTCTGGTTTCCTAACGGTTGTAAATTCTAATCCTAAAGTACGCACATTTCTAATTAAGTTTTTTTTTAGCTAGATGTCCGTTTGAAAATATCAATTTTTTACATGGTTATCTTCTTGGCTATAGATGTACTTGCAAATTTGTAGAGTACATGCATTGAAAATATAGAAAAGATAATAAAAATTAACCAACCTGAAAATAAGACAGAAAAAAGGACAAATGAGCTGAATTGGTAATATGATAAAAGTCACCAATCATTAAGCCAACATTGGATTCGAACTCACAATACCTTCGTTGAAAGACTGTGGCTTTACACACAACGGGCTTGTTTGTTGGGGTCTTTGACCTTTCTCTTTTTTTAAACAACATCTCAATATAGATCCCCATTGAAAAAAAGGACAAGCAAGCTATATTGGTAATATGATAAAAGCTAACCAACATTAACAATACACGGGATTTGAACCCACAATCTTCTCTTTGCGGAAGCTTTGTCCTTATAAAAAGTGCCATTCCTGGATAATATGCTGTGAGCTGGTTTTGTTGGTGTTAGTGTTGAGCGATTACGTTGGCTATCGACATCGGGCGATAGTTGATAGTCGGCCACCATCGATAAGGTTTTTCGATAGTCGATAGTCGATCATCTCCGATGACCATTAAAGTCTATGGGAGAGCAACAACACCTTCATTCTTACAACCAAACAGGGCTGGAGAAGCTGGAATTAACAGCCACAACAGTCAAATGGATACCTGCTTACATCTTAGCACAACACTTAGCTAATAAAACCACAGAAAAAAAGTCACACACCATTCACTATCCCTGTCTTGTACCACAGCCATGACTTTAAACCATGCATCACCCACACTAATAAAAAGTGCCAGAAGGCAGTAATTATTTGAACCATCTTTTTACTTGAACTGAAACATTTGAATTATCCCTGTCCTGGAACGCAGCATGACCCTAAAAACCTGCAGTCTCCCACAGATATTAAAACAAGTGACCGGAAGACTAAGAGTCTTTGAACTCTACCATTTATTTGAACTAGATTGGATCATTAACAAAACCCGTCCTGGACCGGAGGGGGGGGGGGGGGGGGGGGGGAAGGTGTTGGGTGTGGGTTGTGGTGGGGGGGAGTGTGATGGTGGGTGTGGGGGGTGTGGGGGGGGGGGTGGGGGGGGGGGGGTGGGGTTGGTGGTGTGGGTGGTGGGGGGGGTATAGGTTGGGGGGGTAGTGATAGTTGGGGGGGTGGGGGAGTGTATGTAGGTGGGGGATCTGGGGGGGGGTGTGGGGGCAGTATACCAATTAAACAGCGGCTGGGGGGTGGCTGTGAGTGGTGACCGCGCTCCAGATTAAAAAGGATGGCCGGAGGAAAAGGAGTCTTGATGGACAATCCAAACCACCTTTTTTTAGTTGAACTCTGGACATTGACAAACCCTGGGTTCCTGGGGTCCGGCTGAGCATGACCCTTATAATCCTGCATGACCTCACAGATTAAAAAGTGCCGAAAAAGGAGTCTTTCAACTCACCATTTTTAGTTGATACTGGACATTGACTATACCTGTCCTCTATCACCGCAGTATCGAGGTGCGCTATTAAACCTGTCTGACCCCCCAGATTAAAAAGTGCTCGATGGGCTCTCACTAGTAGTCTTTTCATCACACCATTTTAGTTGAACTGGACATTGACTATACCGTGGAGGGCCTGTGCCGCGGCAAGCAGGGTGACGCGCTAGTCTATCTCTGTACATGGTTACATATACATTATTGTCGGGTCTGAGATCCCAGTCTGGCTGCCGTTTCATCTATTACCACGCAGTTAAAATTCCCTGATGAAGCAGCAATGAAAACTGTCGAGCGAAGCAGAGTGCGGAAGCGGAAGTGTGAGAACTCCACCTTCATCAGTCACACAGTCCAACAACCAAGGGTAGTGCTTGCCCCTCCGTATGATGCGACCAATGAGCTTCACTTGGATTACTGGTGGTTAACGCTCTGTAACACCCAGTGCCCTTCTTTCTTGGCATTCTTTTTAGCTGACCATTTAACTCAACGTGCTGGAGGACAATTGGGGTTGGGATGGCGAGGGGGGGGGGGGGGGGGTGTGTTAGTTTGGTCGTGTCATAATGCTGACTACGGACAGGGGGGGGGGCGGGGGGGGGGGGGGGGGCTCCATACTCCCTTGTCCTCTGAATAACCTACACTTCTGGTCAAGGGTTGGTTCGGGTCGTTAGGACCGATATAAATGGCTCCCTTGGTATCAATTTCAGAGGAATTTTTTAAGCGGCGTGGCTATTATGTACATGCAATAGTTTTTTAGTAGTTTAAATTTCTAGAAAACCATTTTTAAAAAGGATGGAATCCCCCATGTCTTTGTTTTCACTTTTTTTTAATTATATTAAATGGGTTGTCTCAATACAGGGATTTAGATAGCAAGTTAAAGATCTTGCAAAACAAAGTCATTTGCAATAGTGTCCATTAACTGTGCCTACCTATTCTGTTTCTGACAAGCACCATCACCCTTTAGCCACTCTTGACAATTTGTGAAGACAACAAATGTCGTGTTAGAAACACATTTTTTTATAATAGGACCTGTAGTAAAGCGCATGTCACAAGCAAAATGCCCCAAAAATTCAAGCATGACCCTTGAGCCACTTTGGACAATTGTGAAGAAAAACATGTCTGTTAAAACAACATTTTATAATAGGACCTGTGTATAGCTGCTGTCACAGCAAAAATGCCCCTCAAAAATTCAAAACATGCACCCATGAGCCAATTTTGACAATTGTGAAGAACAAGTCTATTAGAAACAACATTTTTAAGAATAGGACCTGTATATGTCTGCATTTCAAAGCACATGACCCAAAAAATTATAAAAATGACTTCTCAGCACTGTAAAAATTGTGGAGGGAGAAATGCCAACTAGAGGCCGTATGACGGAGAGGAGTCTGTTTCCAAGAGGACCATTATTATAGCGCTTTATCTCACAGCAACATGACCCTCTCTCTCTCTCTCTAGTATATAAATATGACTTCTCAGCCACTGTTTAATAATTGTGAGGCAACATTACCCCAAAACCATTGACAATGCGAAAAATTCTAAACATGATGTAGTTAATGGAATATGTTTTGTCCATGAAACCTTGGTGTCTTTACAACACTCCTCACACGCAAAACCAGCAAAAGGATACATACTATATGGTAAGTTTGGTATATATCTGTGACTGTGAGATAGAGAACACAGTTCAGTATAGTGACCATTATGTTTTAGAAGATGAGTGACAGTGAATTAGAATAAAAATAAGAGGGTTTTGGTGGGGGGGGTTCAAGAGGACCATTTCTGTGAGTTAGGGTGAGAGGAATGGTGTGATGCAGTCAGCGTGACAGCGGCGGCATGCGGAACTAATGCGGTGA
Organism: Phyllomedusa bahiana; assembly: GCA_025379985.1. Classification (NCBI taxonomy): domain Eukaryota; kingdom Metazoa; phylum Chordata; class Amphibia; order Anura; family Hylidae; genus Phyllomedusa; species Phyllomedusa bahiana. Next base: position 93,437 of record JAODAL010002040.1, read on the forward strand.
CCACTGGCGGGTCGAGACTAGGGATGTAAATGATCCGCGAGTAGAGCGAGTAGCTCGACTCGACACGGATTCAGCACTAGTAGCCTGAGTCAGAGCGTTGTATGACAGTCAAGATGATCCACAATATCGTGGAAAGCCGGATGTGTTTGGTCCTGTAATGACTTCTCCGCTTATATTAGTTTGGCTGATATATGTAGCGATAATATCCGCTCAGATATGACTGCTGGCTACTGAGCAGGACAACACCTCTATGGCGTGGCGAGCCAGCTCGGGCCATTCGTCCATGTGGATACCCAGAAGTTCAGTTGGGCCGGAACACATACAAAAACATCGGTGTTGAGACGCAGATAGTCGTGCACTCATGATCTTAAGGCGTGGTCTCTGTGCTGTTGAAATTGTGCCCTGCCTTGCATGCGGTTGGTGAAGTTGGTAAATAAAGATTGCCAGAGGTCACGCATTAGCTCTGCACCTTGCCTGACTGCTGCTGCTGCGCCGCTACGGCCACTTGGCACTCTACTACTGTCACGTCGCTGGCGTTGTTCCACCGTGACATCTGAAGAACGTGAAGCAGACGCAACAGCTGTCTCCCATGATCATATCAGCAAAGTCTCCATTTCCTGCATTTTACTCTCTATTTGGGTGGGTGGGAAAGAAAGTGCTGAGTTTTGTTCTTGTACCGGGGATGTCAGTAGGGGGCAACCCAAGTAACTGTTGTTCATTTTGAGGCCTTAATTGCGAGGATCATGTGGAGGAAATGGACTATCCAAGCACTTCATGTGAGAGATGGGGCCCTTGATTTCCCAAAACCACATAGCGCCTCTGAACACCGAAACCTAGGTCAACTAGAGGCGCACAGCACACCTGATTCTAAACCATTCACATCTCATCTTCCTCCTCCGCGCCAGAAATCTCTAGCTTACATATGACAATCCCCAGCAGACAGGGAGGTCGTTAGCATCGGTTCTAGGAATACCTCCTCCTCCTCCTCCGCTGCCTCCGGCAAAGATTCAACCACAGCCCTGACTTGGCCTGAGATGATGCCACCCTGAGAGCTGATGCGCCACCTTGCACTAGCTCTGGACCCCGAACCACTGCCTACATGAGATCGATTGAATTGTGGAAACTGTCGGCCTTGTGGATTTGACAGAGAGAATGCTCTCGTGTCCGGCATCTGTTCCGTCTGCCTCCTCCATCAGCTGGCGGGACCTGTTGTTCAGAGTGTCCAACGATCATTCCAGAACTAAGATCACCACAATGCTCATCGCTGACAAGGCATGTCCACACTGACCATTTTGTTGGCTTCTTAAATCGTGCTACTAGTGGTCTGAAGGTGGGATGTGTGCGCAGGAGGCACTTTCACCATGCAGGGCTCCAACTCTCGTTGGAGGGGATGTGGATGAGGGGGGGTTTGGGGGGGGGGGGGGGGGGCCTCAACGGACCCCGAGGTCCGCACCGCTGCTTGTCAGGCCAGTGTCACTTCGTACTGCGTAATGACATTGCGCTGCTGCCACAATCGCTGAGCATGTAGAGGGTGGACTAATCAGCGTGTGCCACGTCAACAATGAGCGGTTTGAACGGGGAGGCCGAGCTGACGGCTGCAACGCAGCCAGGCGGGAACGAAGCAGGTGCTAACGGCGGATAGCGAACTCAGACCTCGAGCCTTCTTCAGCAGGCAGTCCAGACCCGGGAAGCTCTTTAACCGGATGTCACTGACCCCAGGTTTAGGCATGGATGAGTGGTGGTATCTGCATGGGGGCGAGGCAGTCTATCATGGATGTGTCCAGCTACCGATCTTAAGGCGGCCAGCAGATTTCGCCGTTATCGCCTACCACCTTGCCTGGCACAAGTTCATGTCACCCAGCCAGCGCTCGGTCTCGTTGCGGAGAGCACGTCCCAAGCTCCTGACCTAGTGGGGACGGTCTCCAAGACAGATTAACATTTCAAAACGGCTTGGTTTCTCTGCGGGCACTGATGCCACCAGAGGACCTGGGGAAAGAGCCCTGCACCATCCTGCAGTTTTGAAGAGCGTGCGCGAGCCTGAAAGCCACCGTCACCCCCAGAGACATCCCACCCAGCTCACCCAGTGAGCTGTCACAGAGATATAAGCAGCCTGGCCGTGCTTACCTAGTCCATGTTCGGTGGTTCAGATGGACTTTTTCGGCCACAGATGCAGACAACGCGCTTGAAATTTTAGATGACACGTGGCTGCCAGGGCCAGGGAACGGCTTTCTGTGCACAGAATTCCTGATCAGCATCTGGTATTGGGGGCAGGCAAGGGCCTGACGTGCGGAACCCATCTGTGTCCACCAGACGGAGAAGGCAACATTTCCAAGGCCAAAAGCCTGGCAATTGCCAACCTTCAGGCTTTTGGCTTTGGGATGGTTTGGGTTAAAGTGTTTCTTCTGCTCCAAAACCTGGAAGACACAGAAGCGGCTGGCTGCTAGGACTGGCCGCTGTACAGGCGTCAGTGTCGTCAGCTGGCGGAAGGAAAGGGGTTAGGATGGGTCTCTGTGGTGCTGGTGGTTCTGGCGACGGTGGAGCGAAGTGGAGTCTTGATCCCTGATCATGACTCTGAGAACCCTGGGCCCAAGCTTAGGAACGCTTGGTGGTGGCGGGAGGAGGAGGAGGCGGAGACAGAGGTAGTAACAGTGGTTGGAGAGCCCCGCGTCGGTCTGCTTTTTTGGCCAAGTGTTCCCCTCACCATTTCAACTCATGCATTCGCTGCATGTGGACTAGACATGTTGGTGGTGGTTAACCACTTAAGGTCTCTTGCCTCTACTTATGCGTTTACAGCAAAGGCGCATATTAACATCGCTGGGTGAATCAGAGGGCTAGCTCAAAAGAAGCCCGGGGGGGGGGGGGGAGGGGGAAAAAATATTATATATAAAAAATATACACCAAATATTATAGGATGGACCAGGCTTGAGAGGTCCTGGGACTTTTTTGACGCGATAAGCGAGGAGCGGGGTTTGCGCTGACCGTGGCTGCGGAATCATATCAGCGGACTCTGCGACCGCCCTCTCCTTTTTGTGGCGGGACCCGTATTGAAACTACCCCATCGTCTTCCTCCTCGTCCACTGATGAACGCGCTCTGACCCCCCCCGCCCCCCCCGGACCTCGCAAGCATATTCGCTGAAAAGACCAGGATGGATCCGCAATGTCGTCATCATCATCATCATCAACAAAGGTGACTTGTCGTCCTGACTTTCTGCATCCAGAAGCTTGCGGGCTACAAGCAAGGAGCGGTCTATGTGCGACGTGTGCGTAGTGCCGGGGTGCTATAATCGTATCTATGGCCCGGATTTTTGTAAGCTGCTAATGTATATCGGCTGCGGGCTTCCTCTCCTCCTCTGATGGAATCAGTAACTGGGCGTCAAGCACGTAATGCACTAAATCATCACTCTTGATCTTTTAACATGCCTTCTGACCCCAACCGCATTTTGTACCGGCGATCGCAGAAGGATGGGTCTTCAGACAATGGATTATCCACAGTGGTGAGATAATCAGGGGGGGGGGGGGCGAGGGTTGACATTTAGGCTGCTTAATGCTGGACGATGCTGTGATGCTGATGACGACATTTGTGGCCGTGACTGGGAGGACGAGGAGGTAAACTGCTGGATGCAGGTTGCATTACCACTGAAGGACATGATTGGCGACGTGTTTCGTTATGAGATTCACAGGGCCCTGACCCGAGGCGAGGCACCTTGACGTTCCTGCAACTGACGATCCGCTGGCAACTGACGTGTTGTCGCAGCACTGGAAGGAGCACACTTCTCTCGTACCTCTACCTCCAGTGCTACCCCCCTCTTTGCTCGCTTACCACCTGCATTTCGCTCCATTTCAGAATTATAAAAATTAGTGGCGTACAGGTATGGCTGCAGAGTCGGTGTTTTGGAAAGTCTCTTATTAAAATGTCTCTTAGTGGGCGCGCGGGCGGTCAGCAGCGAGTGGGGAGGGGTGGGCTCAAATCCCTCTAATCAAAACAAATTGCTGGATTCAAATTTAACTTGCAAGGTGTCTCTATCACAAATCTGGACTGGGCAAAAGTGCAAAAACACGTATCTGTTATGTTTTCGTATAATACACTGTTATTTCTTTGCACCTTTCAATTCACCTGTGGTGACCTATAAAATTGCGTATTTAAGATTTACGTGCAAGCTGCGTCAATTAACAAAGCTGTAGTGCACCAAATTCAAAAAACACGTATCTGAAATCTATTCGGATAATAAAATGTATTTTATGCACCTTTCATTTCACCTGTGGTGACTATATAATTGCTGTTTTCAGATTTACGTGCAAGCTGCTTCAATGGAACAAAGCTGTAGTGCGCCAAAAAAGTCCAAAAGACACGTATCTGTTATGATTTCGTATAATACTACGGTATTTTTTGCACCTTTTCAATTCACCCGTGGTGACTATAAAAATTGCTGTTTTCAATTAAGTGCAAGTTGGATATATGAACAAAGGTGAATGGTTAAAATTTAAAATGAACACCTATCTGAAATGTAAACTGATAATAAAAGTGGAGTTTTGCACTAACACAGAGACCTGCAGTTACTAGAAATGATGTGTAGTCCCTAATATAAGTTCAGCGCCAATATCCAGGAAATATTTCAATAGCATACTGTTTATAGTAAGACTATTCAGTGCAATGTCTACACTAAGTCTTTGGTGAACTTTATCCAGTGTGTTCTTATAGAGCTTGTCTGGTGGTTCGCTCCGCGGGGCCTCCTCTCCCCTCCCCCCGTGACTTTACAGCGGTAGATGTTCCTTTAAAATTCTCTACCTAACTACATAAAATCTTCCAATCTCTAATCTAACTAAATTGTAAGGATCACAGCTAATAGTAGAGGTTTCTCTGTGCAGAAATAGAATAATTTCGCTGAGACTGTTTGGCCACAGGCAGAGCCGCACGTCCCCTACTCCTATGAGACGCTGAGAGACACTGAGGCTGAACAGGAAACGCTGTCTATGTAAAAGAGGTCATGTGATTTTGTCCAGCCAATCACAACCATACACATCCCAGTCATGACGTCGCACACACATCTCACCCTGCTCTATTCTGTAATCTGATTTGCTGGCCGCCAAAATGACAGGAAGCGCCGAAAATGGCGTGATCTTAATAGATGATGCACAGATTTTAACCTAAATTATCGCATGATCTAAAAATTTTGATCACCATAAAAACCTTGCCGATTTCAACTTTGTCGATAATAATCGCTCAACACTAGTTGGGGTCTTTGACTCGTCTCTTTTTTTTTTAAACAACAGGTCAAAGATTTGTAATGGAAGTGCACTTCCCGAAGGAAAAATGTTGGTCTCCTGGAAGTAAAAAATTCTAATGCTAAAGTATACACATTTCTAACCTAGCTTTTTTTTTTTGTGAATTTTCCATTTGGAATAAAGAAATCAAAACTATATTTTACGCACTTACTTTCTTAAACTTTTGCTAGCAAACTCTTTTCCAGAGTGCCATGTGCAATATTGATGTTATACTTTTATTTATTCTTAGCAGACATCTAACTAAAAAGAAAAGTCAGGACCAGAACTCGCAACCTCCCAGAGACAAGTCTTGGGAATGTCTTTTTGTGGCATTCTCTTAGTCACTCAAAGTGGAATACACTCTCAACCAATTTTGGTATGAATCCATCCTTGCAGATTGTCTTCCTTCAGGGAGATGGGATAATGCAGCAAGACATTGTGACATGTCACCCGGCTAGAAACGTCCAACATTGGCTGGAGGAGCATGACCAAGGCTTCCATGTAACACAGTGGCCCTCTTATTTCCTAGACTTGAACCCAATTGAGCATTTGTGGGGCCATCTCAATGGCCGTGTTTGCTGTATGGATCCTCCAGCAGCTGTGGGATGCCTTTATTAGGTGGCCTTTATGATCGCGTCTGCGGCCCCATTCTCTAATCATTTAGATGCAGAGGTCGTGTGTGGTTAAATGGCCAGGATCAGAAATGCCTCCGATACCAACCGCTAGCAGGGGTTGTCGGCTGTTTCTAACAGCAGGTAGCTGCCGCGTGAGCCCACACCATACCTCCTTGCGTAAATTTACAGTGCAGGGCGTAAAGGGGTTAAAGGCTATATAGGAACCCTCTATAATGCCCTGCACAAAAAACAGAGAGCTTTTCTCTGTGGCCATGAGCTAATTATACCAGCTGGAGAAAGAAATCACTAGTTTATCATAAGAAAACAAACAAGGCATCCTGTTTTCAGGGCTCGGCACCAGGCTCATTTATTAAAATAACACCTGGCGTCCAGAATTTTCCTTTTTCTATGATCAGCTCCCATTACATAGTCAAAATGTGTTTATTCAAAAGTTATACAGAAAAAGGAGGCCTCCCAAACAAGGAATTCCTCCCCTGCCCTGACACTCATGGGGCTGATGTCGTTGTATGTGAGATACGTGTGCCGAGGGATGTGGCGTGTTTACCGTCGCTGCACACACGAGACGGTGAGCGAAAATAAAACAGCTGTTACTATAGGAACGGAGCTGCAGAGGATTAAGGCTGACTTGTGGCAGGATACGGATGTCTTGCCAATAGGATTCCTTAATTACATGGCTGCAAGACGGGCAAGGAGTCTTGTAAAACTACAAACTACTTACTTGCATGCAACAGGTTAGTAAAGCCTATGAATGATATGTTTGCCGTCATCAAAAGAAAAAAAATGCTCCCTGCAAACAGCTCAGGAACCCCCTTACTTTTTTAGTTATGTATAACTTTTTGCCTATAGAGTTGAGTCACATTATTATGAACACTTCTTACTTTTGATGTTGGCAGTATGTGGCTCAACCAGGAAGTCACGTATGGTGAGCTGGCTTGGTGGGAATATAACGTGTTTGAAAGGTTGTCTGAACACATTTCCCTTGTTGCTGTCATAAGTAAAAGGGGCAAGTTGCAAAAATATCTGATTTTTAGCTTTCGGGTCAGGAGTGGCATTATTTCTGAAAACTGCAGAGTTTGTGAACTGTCTGCATGCTGCTGTGGTGAAAGCAGATCATAAGTGGACAAATGACGCCATTGCGAATAAGCGAGGAAACTGCAGAGCACCACTTGTCATTGATGTGAGTGGTGAGCATCGGCAATGAACGTGCGCAAGGGCAACCAACACACCACAGTGGAGCAGCTCACCACCAAAGTGGACCAGTTTCTAACACAACAGGTCAGCAAAGCCTACTGCATACGGGGCTCTGAAGCAGACGGATGTTCAATACAGTACACCGCTGCCATTGCGAATAAAGTCGTATTAGCAGGAAAGGCTTCAATTTCCATGGCAGTATCCGGATTGGACCTCCGCTTATTGGCAAAGAGTTGCCTTCTCTGATGAGTCACATTTTCTAGTTCATTGAACGCATGGTTGTTGGCATGTCAGGTGAGAAAAATCAGAAAACAAACACCCTGCAATCATTGCTGGAAGAACAAAAGCTGGTGGTGGCAGCGTTATAGTCTAGGGAATGTTTTTGTGGCATTCTCTGGGCTGACATTTGGGTTTGAATCCATCCTTGCATATTACGTACACCTATACATGCCGATTGTCTTCCTTGGAGTAGATGGGATATTACAGTAAGACAATGGGACATGTCACATAACTAGAAATATGTGGGACTACCTCAATGGTCGTGTTTGCTCTATGGATCCTCCAGTAGCTTTGGGATGCAGTCACAATGGCTCCAGATACCTGTAAGAACCTACAAGGACCTTATGGAATCATTCCCAGCCCGTCTAGCTGCTGTCTATGCTGCACATTGCGGTTACTCTGGATATTAGCTGCTGGTCATGTGCAGAAAGAAGGCTTAGAGCAGTTCACCACAATGTCACAGCTCTTGGTCCTCCCCATTTCCGATACACCACCTACTGATTATACAAGACATGCACCAAAATCCTGAAGCAGTAACATTTATAACTTTAGAAGCACTTTTCAAAGCCATGTCCTTGACCTTAGGCACATCCTCCTCGGTTGGCCCTGCAGCTGTTCTATTCTGTCTGTATCCTCCTAGAGCAAGAGCACTGAGGCTCCCATATCCCGTAGGGTAATTTCACATGGCTTGTTGCAGGCGTATAGCGGTGCGTACTGTGCACATTGCTATATGCCTGCTGCTTTAGACATACCCTTAGGGTGAGTGCTCCAATTTTACAGCGTATTCCCCAACACATAGAGAACACCGGAGAAACAAGAAGGTGAATGGGGGCTAGCACGGAGCACTTTAGAAGTACGTGCTGGCCACTCTACACCTGCAATAAGTAGTGTGAATTCAACTTTAACGTGATTTTATTCCAAAGGAAGACAGACAGGGAAGACGCTCACGTGTACTGGCCTACGGCTGTTTCGCATCCTCTAACGCTTCCTCAAGGTGTGCGCCAGTACACGTGAGTGTCTTCCCCATCTGTCTTCCTTTGAAATAAAATCACGTTGAGCACTGCCTCTAAGTAAATCTCTGCTTTGGCGCCCCATTCTGTGCTGTTGAATGGCCATCGGAGGAATTTGATTATTGCCGATCTAAACTCTTTATATTGTGACTATAAAAACTATATCTCATGGAGGTAAAATCTGTACATCACTGTCACATGTGTAGGCCGCGAATGTTTCTAAATCCAGATAAACCTTAGGATATGACATTCTGCCAAGACTAGATGTCATGAATAGTGCCACTGCTGCCAAATAAGAGGCGCAGACTGTTGACTTTTAGAGCTGCCTCAGGCTATTTGCACATTTCCCTCAAATATATTACCCTCACATACAGTATATTATGGGGATGAAATGGTTGTACAAGTTATTGGAAGTATACAGACCAGGATGCAGTGCTCAGGACAGCCATATCCGTTCAATAATTGTCATCCAGTAGGCCTTATGGTTGTTTTCCCATTCTTTCTTTATGGCCTGAACCCAGGTTTGGACTGGCCCACAGAGGAAAAGGGGGGGACCCCCGATGGGCCCCAGAGCATGGTAGGCTTGAAAGCAGAGTATAAGCAAAAGAAGCAGAGTATAAGAGGCATGTACAGTCATTTACAGTAGCTGTATGGTGGGCCCCCAAAATAAACTCCACCGGTGGGCCCTAGGCATCCCAGTCTGACACTGCCCGAACCTCTGAAGTCACTTATCCCTAGGTCAGTGTTTCTCAACTCCAGTCCTCAAGACCCACCAACAGGTCATGTTTTCACAGAATGCACTGACAGTAACTATATCACCTGTGCAATAGTGAGGAGACCCTGAAAACTTGACCTGTTGGTGGGTCTTGAGGACTGGAGTTGAGAAACACTGCCCTAGGTAATCAATAAAACTGGAAAGTAATCCATCCGGTCTAAAGGATTTTTCTCCAAACATCAGATACCAGGTGACAGCAGGAGAATGGTAGCATACCCAAACTTTCAGTTTGCCAAAACTGTGTCCTTACATACATACTGGTATTATTAGCACTAATTGGACACTGTCAGTGGGTAGGAGGTAAGGGCACACTCCATCACATAGGTTGTCCAGCGGGAAAAAAATTATCCTTAAATGGGGCCACGGTAGAATTTTTTTTTTAAAAAAGTTGTATTTATCTATATGTCTTCTGCTGCTACCACTCCGTGTTCTCACTTTCTGGTTCTCCTCTTGACATGCAGGAAAGGCTTGCTCTCCATTCACTTAAAGGGGTGTTCTCACTACACTGTACAGGCAGTCCGCAACTTACATCGCTCCGACTTACATACGTCCCCTAGTTACAAACAGAGACTTATGGGATGTGGCTGAGTCACGCCCCATGATAACCAAGTGCCAGCATGCCACAGCTGCACATGAGATACAGAACGTAAGATGAAATCTTCTAAAAAAAAAAGGGCCCAGACGGCAAAACAAATGTAAAAACTGTTCCCTGCACTATCCAAAACTGCAACTTTTTTTTCGTTGGAGTTACATTTAATAAATGTACCGGTTCCGACTTACATACAATCTCAACTTTAGAACAAACCTACAGTCCCTATCCCGTTTGTAACCCGGGGACTGCCTGTATTTAATATTTTGCCATAGATAAACTTAAACTCTATCAGTTCTAAATCTATAAAGCACTAAAACGTAACTTTTATTACGGTATGTATAACACTTAACCTCTATACACACTATTTAAAAACCTGATTTCTAACCTCAATTTATCCATTTCTAGTTGTGAAGGAATAACTCCTTTTCTATTATCAAATCTGGTGGAACACAACCTATTAACAGGGGACCTTATATATACAGTGATTTACTAACTCCAATAAGGGATCCAAAACATCCCACTTGGGCAGTCATCCCTAATCTGATGGACAAAAAACAAATAAGGAATCCTCGAGAGAACCTCTGCAGCAGGTGACACTTTTAGAAAGAGGTGAGAAATCACAAATTAAAATGTCATGCCTGACCTCCCCAACATGTTTCACCAGCTTACTGGCTTCATCAGGGGAGAGAGGTCCAGTCCCATGTGCTCTAGCTCACTTCCTTTTATATCATGTTAGGTACACACCCTATTCAGGTGCTCACCAATTGGCCACCAGAGATTCAACAACACCCATTCCCCCTTTTTACTCTCCTGCATGCATACTGAAACTATGTGCTGCTGCTGCGACGAGACACAGTTTGGGAGTAAATTACCATCTATTTATGTATACATTTATTGTTTCTACCCACTGTGTAGATTTTGTGCTAAATACAAATACATTATATGCAATATAATACAATGCATGCAAATATAATAGAGCATGAATGTACTAACATTTCTGCATATTCCTATTGTAACGTTATGAATGAGGTAACTAGCTGAGACCTGTTAGAAAGAATATTTAGTGGGGAAAGTGGGAGGTGAGGTTGCAGGAGGGTGGGAGGGCGGACTAACCATAAGGCCTGAAGCTTTATTAAAATGAATATGTAAATTAGATACAGAGGAGAAAAGGTTTATTGGAAGAGAGAGAAAAAAAAAGCAGTGTACAGTATAATGGAGTACATATACTCCATGAATATGCATATTAGACATAGAGGAGAAAAGGTTTATGGGAAGTGATATAGTTAGTAGTGTGCTGTAAAATGTAATACCTATTCTGCTTAGTCCGTTCTAGGTGAGCCACGCACACGCAATAAAATGTGAGAAGTTGGACCGAAGTCCATCACAGTCGGGGCAGAAATGTCCATTGGGGACCCGGGAACCCCGGACGGGATGGAAAATAGGGGAAAAACCCGATAAAGGATTGGTTTTTGCCCGAGGAGTGTTTTTTTTTATAAGAAAAGACCCGCCGCAAAATAGTTTCCCGTAGGGATGCAGGGGGAGTAAAAAGGGGAATGGGGGGGTTTTTTAAAACTTCCCGGTTTGGCCAAAATTTGGGGAAACACCAGAAAAGGGGGGTTTTAACCCAACATGATAATTTAAAAAGGAAAATGAGCTAAGACCACATGGGAAACCGGGCCTCTATCCCCCGGGTGAAGCCCCTTAGCTGGAAACCCTGTGGGGGGTCAGCAAAAAAATTTTAAAAAATTTGGGGAATTTTTCTCACTTCTTTCTACAAGTTCCCCCCCCGCGCAGAGGGGCTCACAAGGGAAAACCTTTTATGTTTTATAACCCCCAGAGTAAAGGGGTGACTCCCAAGGGGAAAATTTTGGATCCCTTATTGGGGTTAATTTTAAAACACTGTATATAAAAGGGCCCCTTTTTAATAGGGGGGTGTTCCACCAGACGGGCAAAAAGAAAGGGATTTTTTCCTTCACAACAAAAAATTTTATAAATTGAAGGAATTTAAAAAAAGGTTTTTTTTAAAAATTTTGTAATTCGAGGTTAAGTGTTTATAAAAAATAAAGTTAAAGTTTTAGTTCTTTATAATTTTGGGAAATGATAGAAATTTTTGTTTTCCTATGGGAAAAAGTAAATATATTTAATTTAAAAAAACACTCTTTTTTCTCCTTATTAGAAAAACCATTTTTTGGAGAAAACCAAATACACTGTTTCACAATGCCTAAATTTTTCCCCCACTTAAACCCTGTTAAAAGGGGGTAAGGAAATTCTACAGCAATGACTGAGATTTTAGCTCTGCAATTCGTAGCTGGAATATTGCTAACAAAATGTTTTAAATAGTAAGGCAGAAGGTTATAATGCATTAAAGGCTTAAAGTTTGTCGGCAACAGAGATAAAGAAGCTCCTGTGCTGGAAATAACACACAGCAGGGAGTGACCTCATCATGGCAGCCCCTGAAGCAGAGAGAGGGGGGTTGGTATCCAAAAGGGGAAATTAAGTAAACAAAAAGGAGTAAGAACTGCTCTAACTCCCAAAAACCAAACTAAATCAAAACACAATGGTTTTAAAAGGGGATAGTCCCTTTTTTTACCTCTTTTCCCAAATTTTTTTCAAACCCAAAAAAAATTTTAAGGGGAAAAGCCCCTTTAAAGATAATATTTCTTGCTGTTAACCCCTTTTAACAAGGGAAATAGTAACATCCAGTTATCAAAAATTTTTTTGCATTTCCGAAAGAAAACAAGGAACAAACACAAAAAAGGTTAAAAAAAAAAGATGCTCCAACATTGTTTTTTTTTATTTGGGACAAAAAATTTTTTACCCAAAAAACTAAGCGGGCAACAGTCCCCATTAAGTTTTATCATGAACATTTGCATCTGACTCAACTCTTCCTTCCCAAAAAGGCCCCGTCATTCCCAACCCGCTACTGGCTATTGGCTGCCAAGCTCATGTGCTACTCATTTACATCACCATTCAGAAGTCACCAGCTCTGAATGGTGGGTTTATTTTTAAAGGTGTACAGGGCGTTTTTTAAAAAGTCCCTACCCGGCTTTTTTTAAAAGAAAAAGCAAAAAATTTTAGACAACTTTGGGTACTTTATGACCTTCATGAGACACCATATTTTTTTATACCTCCTAAATTCAGTATGTCTTTCTTTTATTAATTCATACCTGTAAAATTGGAGACATATGAAACCAAGCATTGTCTATATTGTCATTGTATTATGACCTGTACAACATGAACCTTTAAACAGGACACCTACATGGACCTTCTAGCTTCTCACATCTTTTATCTATACTGTATATATGTATACATTTTTGGAGGCCCTTGGAACTATACTTTCTGTATGTGAGATGAAGTAGTGATTATAAAAAAGGGATGTTTCTGAAGAGGGTGCACAGGTGGCCCACAAGCTCCTCTTTCATTAAAGAAAAAGCAGTACAGTGCTCTCTAGAGTTACAATGGCCCCAGGATACAATATTTTCACCATATAATGCTCTCTCCTTTCCATACAATGTCACAGACACTAGTGATCTGTGGTTCATATGACTGATGAAAGATACAACCAATTATCATAAACATTTTGCTAGTGAAACGCCTGTGGTCTAGTAGTGCCTCTCTATAGTACAGTGCGGTACTAGATTTCTTCTACTGCTCTGTACATGTGCAAGGATGAGCAGCTCTTTTGGGCACCAGAAGAAAGACCCATTTTCTTTATTTCTGGTACATTGTATGTTAAGTACATGACCCAAAGAAGAAGAAGATTTCCAGCTTCCAGCAGCTCCTTCTCACTGTTATACATAAGAACATTTGAGGCTCTGTAGACAATTTCCAGTTTTCCAAAAAGCTAAGGCTCCAACATATAAAGGTCATCCTGGAACCAATAAATAGTGTATGCTTAGAGACCACTGTATTGTAAATGACATATATTAAGATGGGGACCAGTCACAGATTTAGCATTAAAGCCCAGAAGCCTCTGATCATGGGGACAGTTATTTTTCAAGATTCTATATTTTCTGTGCAGTATGGAGGGGCCTTTATCTTAAAGGAGTTGTCTCATTACAAGCTTTCAGCCTGCTTCAAAGGCAAAGGAGCAAAGGATTTTTGAATTCAGGGGCGTGCTTCTTGTCTGCCTCTTCTCCTCCCTCTTCCCCCCCTCCCTTCAGCACACAGACAGCTCTCCTCTATAACTTCTATACAGCAGGGGATGGCGAGGGAGTTTGCTGCCAGGGTTAACCCTGTGTGTGCCTGCCTAGGTCTGCTGCAGGCTCTTGCTGCTAGATCAGCTGTATTGTCAGCTCCACGGAGACAGCAGAGAGAGGGCTGATCTATGAGTGTGGAGAGTTCTGTGAAGCTGTGATTGCTAATAGCAGAGCAGACGGGATGTAAGTGTTCCTATACCCCCTGCATAGCATACAAATCTCCACATCTCCAGCAACAAACAAATCCTGTCAGAACAGACACAGGGCAGCTGTGAAGTGTTACTATAATCACAATGTGTCACTAATACAGCAGAGCATGAAGCGTTCACATGCCCCCCTGATCTGTTCTATTAGTATAGTCACAGCTCCACAGACACATCATGATTATAGTAACACACAGGGTCACTGCTGTCAGCCTCACCTCTGCTCTCCTCAATCTGTGTAGAGAGCAGGAGGAAGCAGGCACACACAGGGTTAATCCAGGTAGCACAGTTGCACAGAAGCCAGAGCCCTCCCCCTCCCTTCACTACAGAAGCATTCTGTGCAGGAGGGGCTCTGTGCTCCAACCTGTATTCTGAAGGTGATGAGTCATCAGACCTGACAGCCAGTGAGATAAAGATCAACAGGTCAGCTGCTATAGAGATTTGAGAAGCTGATGTACTACTACTAACAGGGATAACTCAAAATCAGTAGGACATTTGTAATGAACATATATTGCAAAGCTGCTTGTTTTTTAAAGATCTTTTAATTTAAACCCAATCATTGTAGCCAGACAACCCCTTTAAAGGGGTTTTGCCAGGACGTGAGTTACTTACCTCCTTATCAGCACGGGAGTATAATATAAACAAATCACGCTGAGTCATGAAGGCTGCAGGGGAGAGAGTGAGGGGGTGAGGAGTGAGGAAAAACTCAAATAATAACTTTACAACAGTGGATTCTCTATACAGCAAGACACAGGCTCATACACTGCACATTTCTCCCCAGCCCCTTGAAGCTCATTCATTTTCCCTGTCATCAGATAAGAAGTGTGTCTAATGCAAGCTTTCAGGTAACTAAGGGGGATTGAGAAATGCTGTAGCTCTCACAGGTTTGACATTTTGTAATCACATATATTTAGAAAAGTGATTAAATACCCATTTTGGAGGATCCCACGTCAACATTACATCGTGGCAAAACCCCTTTAAGGCAACACATTTACAGCCAATGTATATAGCATTATTTTAAAACATTCATATACTACAAAATATACTATATAAACAATCGAGAATGACAACAATTGTTCCAGCTATAATTTATTTCAAGGAGACTGACGTCAGGAAGAAGAAATAGAGACAGAATAAAAATATCACCAAGAGGAAGCGTTCCTGGAAATAAAATGTTTTATTCCATCCGACAATAAATGTTTATGTCCTGCATACAAGCGCACTAGTTTTCTGGACTGAGACACTGGAAGGAAGTTTCCAGTAATAGAACTGTCACATCTTATCACAATTTCTATCTTGGTCCTCCAGCATCTTCACATGACACAGGAACCTTCCAAAAACACATTTGTATGTTTTAATTTTGAAATTTGATACGACCACCCCAAGTAGCTCCCTGCTTTGTATCCTATGATCAGCTCAAGTTCTCTGCCTGAATCCACCTCTCACCTTGGTGTAAAATTACCTGGAGCGCAAAAAAATCCCACTTCTCAGCTCCACATATAATAATACACAGTTAGAGATGGGCGAATTGATTCGAAGCCAATCAGAGACCGGCGGGATTCTGTGATGTCACCGCACTATATAAGTCCAGGCGCGACGCCGGGAGCTCACACTCCTCTCACTGTGCTCATTAGGGAAGGTGCTGCCGCGGCTGATAGCTCTTACTGAAGAATTGATTTTTATATAGCGATTTCTGTGGGGTGTCTCAGCTTGTCTCAGAGACTGTTCTCTTAATGTTCTATTTCTAATTTTTTGAGGTATTGGATCTGAAATCCAGTGTGCGTCCACTGCAGCTGCATATACATTCAATATCCAAGTGGTATCTAAGCCAGTTCCTGTTGTATTCATTTAAAGAAACAGCGTTTTTACAATACAAATACCACTTCATTTTTGGCTGCTCAATTCTATTGCGCATTTACATCCAAGGGTTAATTAAGCGTTGTTTTGCTGGTGTGCTGACCCCAAGAAACCGTCTTTTTCAACGCCAAAAGATATAAATTTTTCCTGTAGCCTAATTCACAAGCAAAGGTTAATTACAACTGTATCTCTTGTTGTGTGGCGTAGAAAACACGCAATTGTAACACGCTACAAAGCTACTAGTTTGTGCGGCTCACAATTCTTTGGGGCAAATTTTCATCCAGGGGGTTTAAAAAAGCGTTGTTTTGTGGTTGGCTGACCCCCAAAAAACCGTTTTTTTTCAACGCCAAAAAAAATTTTAAAATTTTTTTGTAACCTAATTCACCAAAACAAAGGTTAATTACAACTGTATCTCTTGTTTTTTTTGCGTAGAAAAAAACGCAAATTTTAAAAAACTAAAAAAAGCCCACTAGTTTTTGCGGCCAATTCTATGGCCAATTTACAACCAGGGGGAAATTTAACGTTTTTTTTGCTGGGGGTGCTGAAAAAAATAAAAACCCCTTTTTTCAAAGCCAAAATAATAAATTTTTTTCCCGTAAACCTAATTCACAACAAAGGAAAAATTTCAACTGTTTTCTCTTTTTGTGTGGGGTAGAAAACCGAATTGGGAACAAAACTACAAAGCTAAATTTTTTTGCGGCCCCAATTCTTTTTCCAATTTACATCCAGGGGGTTTAAATTTAAAGCGTTGTTTTGCTGGTGGGGTTACCCAAGAAACCGTCTTTTTCAACGCCAAAATTAAAATACATTTTTCCTGTAGCCCCCAATTCACAAGCAAAAAGGGTTAAAATTAAAAACTGTATCTCTTGGGTTTTTGGGGTTTGAAAAAAACGCAATTGTAACAAGAACCCAAAACTAAAATAGTTTGTGCGGCTTTAATTTTTTTGGCGCAAAATTTTCAAACCAGGGGTTAAAATTTAAGCTTTTTTTTTGCTGGTGTGCGACAAAAAAAAACCTTTTTTCAACGCCAAAAAATAAAAAATTTTTCCTGTAGCCTTAAAAAACAAGCAAAAGGAAAAATTCAACTTTATCTTTTGTTGTTGGGCTAGGAAACACGCAAATTTTAAAAAAACGCTCAAAGCTACTGTTTGGGGCCCAAATTTTTTTGGCGCAATTTACATCCAGGGGTTTAAATTTAACTTTGTTTTGCTGGGTGTGCTGACAAAAAAAAAACCGTCTTTTTCAACGCCAAAATATAAACATTTTTCTGTAGCCTAATTCATGTCAAAGGTTAATTAATGCCTGTTTGTGCTTTTACATTCAGTAAACACACAGTATTTTTAAACGACCACATACAAGTAAATTTTTCCTGGCCATTTGTGGAGCGCAATTTTTATCAAGGGTTACCTCCAAAGTTTGTTATGGGTCATTTGGATGTCAAAAACAGGGTGTATATCATTACAGATATCATCATCAAAAACAGTGTCTGTACATTTTAGAAACAAACAGTATGTCAACAGAGAGGTGGCAGCTCTGCTCCTGCGAGTGGCAGTGGCAACAAAACATTCCTGGAACAGGCCCAGGCGCGTCACAGCAACGGGGACGTCGCTGCAGGGGTCACTCGGTGAGGCCACAACTGCGCTGTCATCTAGCGGGCCCGTGTGTTGTTTCAGCAACCCATGGTTCTTGATTGGGGTGGTCTAGGTCATCCTCTTCCTCCGATGGATCTGACAAACCCCAGCCAAGAGTCGGTGGGTTTACTCAGACACAACCATTTGTTGCATGGCCGGGTGCGGGTCAGCGGCCCTCACTGTCCTCAGGCCCGTCCTCTGTCCCATCCGGTTCCTCAGCCAGAGATCTACTATGTGGTATGGGGTCAGGCCACTATAATAGCGAGGTGATGAACAATTTGAGGGGGGCAGGTCAGCGCTACTTGCAGCGAAGAAATGGGGCCAAATATCGTCCTGCTTCTTGCATGTAGGCCGGGCAAGAATATATGTGGAGGAGTCGGCATGGGAGGTCATGTTGTGAGGGTCAGCCTCGCATACCCAAAAGACGGTGATGAGGACAGCAGTGACGTGAAAACACAAATAGATGATGATGTAGCCGTACCGCACTTGGGAGCCGGGTGAGGCAAGGGCTTCATTATGTCAGGAGAAAGAGGAGTCAGCCTTGACGCCGTCAGGCAGCAGCGCAGCCAGCAAGTGGGTCGTGTGGTCCCGTAGAGTCAGCAGATGAGCAGTGTGAGGTCGGGAGCCAAGCCAGCCACGGGGTAAAAAACCCGCTTCGCAGCAGGCTCCAAGAAAGTAGCGGCGGCGGCACAGGGGCTCCGGTGAGGCAGCGGCGGCGTAGTCACTCAGTGTGGGAGCCGTTCGTTGGCGGTAAAATCCAATACTCGGCGGTGTGGAAGTCTTTGCTAGACACCGGAGAGCGAATAATGGGGTTATATGTTAGATTCTGTGGGCAGGAAAGTGAAGCGGGGCCAGGGAGCTAACATTGGGCACCACGGCCTGCGTCAACACATGCAGCGTCACCATCCGGTGGCCTGGGAAAACGTGGCTCAAGATGTGTTGGTCCACCTGCGCCGCAAGCAACAGCAAGCAGCAGCGCCAGTGGCACGCATGCCATTTGAAGCCAGTCAAGGCTCCTCCTCCTCTGCTGAAGGGAGAGTTTCTCTTTGACATCATCCTCCCGGGTCCCGATGCTCCTGCTCTCGTACTCATGGCGCCAGCAGACGATTCAGCAAAGCGATTGCAAAGAGACAAAACAGTATGCGTCCAACTTCTAAGGTGCAGCAGCTGACCATTGTCCTGTCCAAAGTTGTTGGTACTGCAGTCCCTCCCTTTCCAAAATGGGGGATCTGCACCGTTCAGAGAATAAATGGCTTGTGCCGAACCGAGATGGAGAGTTCAAGCCGTAATTTCTTTTCACAAAAAGGCCTAGTACCTGCACTCATAAATATGTAGAACAGAAGGTGGGTCAGTCCTTGCGCTTATTGGTTTGTTCCCATAAGGTGCACTGGCAGCGCGGACGTCTGGAGCCTGTAACTACGGTCAGGGCCAGTACTATGTCCTTTACGGCCCACTGGGGTTAATGTACTTCTAGCCCAGGCCCACTACCAACAACTTGGACAGGAGACGCCGCTTTCTCCTCCACGTTGTAAACTGCTGCCTGCGCCAATGTCCGCCCCCTCCTCCTCCACCACCACCACCATCTCAGCTCCACAAGTACGCTCCATCATACCACTTTGGGTGGGCACAGCGGTGCACGCAGTTCTACACCGGGGCTTGCTTCGGCAAACGAAGTACAAGGGGGGGAACTGCTCCGCGTCATGCAGCAGAAATCTTGTGTGGTTTTTCCCCGCCAACTGCAAATCGGAACCATGGTGACGGACAATGGGGGGAACATGGTTCCGCGCTCACCC
This sequence comes from Phyllomedusa bahiana, assembly GCA_025379985.1. Lineage (NCBI taxonomy): Eukaryota > Metazoa > Chordata > Amphibia > Anura > Hylidae > Phyllomedusa > Phyllomedusa bahiana. Next base: position 112,864 of record JAODAL010002040.1, read on the forward strand.
GGGGGGGGATGGTCCATGCGCCCGCAGGGCCCCCGTGTTCAATCTGGTTGTGAAAAAGGGTTCCTGAAGTTTAAAAGATCCAGAACATTCTGAAATGGCCGGAAAATGGGCTTCCTTTACATTCGACAAAACAGGAACACCCCCCTGGTTGAGCGGCAGAACGGCCTCCCCCCAAAACCCCCTCTGATATGCATGTTTCCACCCGGGGAAACCAGCCTGCATGTTGGACCCTGTAGAACGAGAAAAGGCCTTAACGATTTTTTTATATCCAGGCAGACAGAATATCCCCTGTGTAACTTTGATGTCAGCCAGTGGCAGCTCATGCGTGACCCTGCCGTTTGTTGAGGCCCTTCGAGGGGGCATTATTTTTCAGTCCCCAGGGGCTAGGGTGAAAAACATCATTCCCCTGTTTTGTCCTGAACAGATGCTGAAAAATCGTTGGGCAGGGGGTGGGGACGTGGGGACTTACATGAGTCCGGGGGGGACTGAAATGGAGGGGGAGGAGGAGGAAAATTGGAGCAGAAACATTGTCTGGTGAAATGAGTGGATTTTCTACCCAGGTGACAAGAGAGGAGGAGCAGGAGCAGCTGGAGGAGGTGGATGTGTGATTGTGCCACTCTGTGGCCTAATACTGTTTTGCCGCCTCCAGAATGTCATTGTGCCACTGCCAGATCTCATACTGCGCCGCCCGGTGACCTCCCCACCCGTGTGGGTTGTGCCACTCTGTGGCCTATACTGTTTTGCGCCTCCCGAATTTATTGGTGCACTGCCTGATCCATGCTGCTGCTGTCGTGCCTCCACACTGTATTTATTGTGCCACTCTGTGGCCTAATACTGTTTTGCGCCTCCAGATGTCATTGTGCCACTGCCTTTACCTTCTTACTGCTGCGGGCGTGACCTCCACACTGTGTGATTGTGCCACTCTGTGGGCCTCATACTGTTTTGCCGCCCCCAGAATTCATTGGGCCAATGCTGCCTCATAATGCTGCCGCCGTGACCTCCACACTGTGTGATTGTGCCACTCTGTGGCCTAATACTGTTTTTCCGCCTCCAGAATGTCATTGTGCCACTTGCCTTGATCTCATACTGCTGCCGCCGTGACCTCCACACTGTGTGATTGTGCCACAGAGTGGCAAAATACTTTTTGCCGCCTCCCGAATGTCATTGGCCACTGCCTGATCTCATGCTGCTGCTGTCGTGACCTCCACACTGTATCATTGTGCCACTTTGGCTAATACTGTTTTCCGCCTCCGAAGTCATTGTGCCACGCCTGACCTATACTGCGGGCCCCCGTGACCTCCACACTGTGTGATTGTGCACTTGTGGCCCATCTGTTTTTTGCCGCCTCAAAATGTCATTGTGCCATGCCTGACCTCATCTGCTGCCCCCGTGCCTCCCACTTGTGTTGTGCCACTCTGTGGGCTAATATTTTTTTCCGCCTCCAGAATGTCATTTGCCACTCCCCTGTTCATCTGCTCCGCGTGCCTCCCACTGTGTGATTGTGCCACTCTGTGGCCTAATAAGTTTTACCGCCTCCAGAATGTCATTGTCCCATGCCTGATTCATGCGCTGGTCGGACCCCCACATGTTCATTGTCCCACTCGGGGCCTAATACTGTTTTGCCGCCCCCAAATGTATTGTGCGACGCCTGTCTCTATGCTGCCGCCTGACCTCCACGTTTATTGTGCCACTCTGTGGCCTAATACTTTTTTTGCCGCTCCAAATGTCTTTTGTGCCACTGCCTGTCTCTGTGCGCTGTCATGATTTCCAAAAACTGTTCATTGTCCCACTCTGTGGCCTAATATGTTTTGGCCGTTTCCCGAATTCATTGTGCAGTGCCTACCTCATGCTGCTGCCGCCGGACCTCCGCCGGTCTTGTCCATTCTGTGGCTTCCCCTGTTTGCCACCCCCAGATGTTTTTGTGCCACCCCTGATCTGCTCGGGGGCGGGCCCCCCGTCACCCCCAACTCGTAAAAAAGTTGCCCCGGGCTCTCGCTTGTTTTTTTCCCAGTTTTTCCGCTGGAATGACTTTATCGGGCTACTTTCCCCTTGAGTTTTTTGGTCGTTTTTCCCCTCTTAAGTGCCAGGGAATTTTATGTGAAACGTTTTTAAAAGCGGCGGCGTATCTGGGGTCATACTAAAACACAACATTGTATGAAGACCAAACAAGTCCATCTGATATTTAAGCTGGGCCAAATTCTACAGCACCTGCAGGCTCTGTCGCCTGGAAAAAAGCTGCTTTTTAAGCGATTTTTTTTTTTAGAATTTTTTCGGAACGAAACAAATTTTGTCGGAAAATTCGGCGAAGTGACCGAATCGAATTTTTGAGAAATTTGCCCATCTCTAGTTGTAACAAATCAGAATCTTTTGACTTATTTTGTAACAAAATATTTCTTTGCGTAGATTTTGCCCGTTTATATCCTTTTTTAATGTTACGACGACTGTAACCTCTTTCTGTGAATCTATTTTTCAAATCTTGGGATTGTTTTTCAAAAAGCTCTTCTGTCGAACAGATACGTTTAGCTCCTCAAAATACTGACTTACTGGAATGCTATAATGTTTGAAGGATTATGCGCTGAGGGATGCAATGGCAATTAAAGAGTTCCACCGATGTCTCCTTATGAAATACATCATCTGTAAATACCCCTTACAATCCTTCTCAATGTTCACATCCAGAAATTTAATACATTTAGAATCATATCTGTATGTCAAATCGATGTTCGACATTATTCAGGATTTAAATCATCATTCATGAAGAATTCAAGTTCACTGACAGATCCCTGCTAAATGAACAAAACTTCGTCAATATATCTAAAACAGCACTGCACATGGGAAGCCGCGAGCACGTACCCACAGAAAACCTGCCTCTCCCACATCCCAAGAAACAGGTTCGCATATGACGGCGCGCACACGGCCTCCTTGGCAGTGCCACGTTTCTGAAGGTAATAGCCATTCTTAAATACAAAAAAATTCTGTGTCACTATATACTCTAATAATTCCACAACCAAAGCACATATGTTGTTATCCCAACTGCTCATCTCCAGAAAACAGCGCACAGCTTCAATCCCATCTCAATGTCTTATACAAGTATATAGAAATTCGACGTCCGCTGTTACTAGGAGCATATCTTCCTCCATTTGTATACCATCTAATCTCTTTAAGATGTCAGTTGTGTCCTTTATAAAGGAGGGCAAACACTCTACCAATGGTTTTAAATAGAAATCAATGAATTTGCAAACTGGATCACATAAACTCTCATTTCCCGACACAATGGTCATCCTTGGAGGTCAATGAATTTTGGCAGAACATGTATAATGTGAGGTGTTTTATTTTGTGGATATTTTACTACTAAACCATCAAATACTTTTTTAGGAATAATACCCATATTAAATGCCCTTTCCAATATTTGAAAAAGATTTTGAGCATAGCTATCAATTGGGTTATACGAACGTTTTTCATAAGTATCCCTATTACGTCACCCGTTGTCGAAATGCCTCACGTTCATATAGGTTTAAATAATACATCAGTATATGAAGATAATTCATGTATGGCCCTCCTCTGTTCTACTGATAGATTGTCTTTCACAATTCTACCAGGGATCTTTTCGAGGTCCGCAGTTACCATTTTAACAAAAATATCAACCTGCGGACAAAGGAGGAAGGGAGGAAAAGTAGTAGATTTAGATCAAACGTTTTTTGGAAATTTACCTCTATTATCCTCATCTTGTTCATAAAGCAAGTCTTGTAAAGTTTGCAAAGCTGTTGTTCAAATTGGCTATCTAGACCATCCCCAGTACATTTAGATGCATGTAGTTTTTGTAAAATTAATTTCCGTGAAAAAATATGGAGATCTTTCAGGACTGTGAAAAAATCAAATGCATTAGTAGGGGCAAAGGTTAAACCTCTGCTCAAAACATCTTTTTGTGCCTCAGACAGCACATGTGATGATAAATTTATTACCTCCAATCTATTTTTCTGTTTTTTAGGTTCCTGATTAGGGGAAATATTTTTCCTTTTTCCCATTTTGTCACATTGACTACGAGATTGGCCATTCCTTGTACGACCATCCTGTCCAAACATCCTCCTCTCCTTAAATTTCCTATCATCCTCCACAGATGTGGAAGATGAAATAGAACTGGATCGAGACCTGGATGGTGTGGCATATTGTGTTCTTCTCCATTTATACATCTTATTTAATTGGAGATTTTTTAAACTTTTGTAAATCTAAGAAATTTCCTCTTTTGAAATGGAGAAAGAAATCGATGTGATTCAATCTAATATAAAAAAAATATCTTTCTAAGGAAATGTTACAACAGTTTAATGAAGATTTGGATAAAGATTTCTCTCGTTGGGAAAAAGAAATTGTTGCTAATAAAACAAAAAAATTGCAAAGAGACTTAAATGATCTCCATTCCATGACATGTTAAAGAGATTAGATGGTATACAAATGGAGGAAGATATGCTCCTAGTAACAGCGGACGTCGAATTTCTTTTAATTTTGTAAAAAACTTGAGATGGGTTTTGAAGCTTGCATTTTTTCTGGAAGACAGTTGGGGATAAAAAAAACTATGTTTTTTGGTTGGGGAAATTTTTAGGGGTATATTTTGACCCAAAATTTTTTGTTTTTAAGATGGCTTTTCCCTTTCAAAACGTGGCACTCCCAAGGGGGCCGGTTGGCGCCGTCATAGCGAACCGTTTTTTTGGGGATTTGGGGAGAGGCGGTTTTCGTGGGACGTCCGCGGCTTCCCATTTTCAGTGCTGGTTTAGATTATTGACGACTTTTGTTCTTTTACGGGGGATCTGTCATGAACTTAAATTTCTTCATAATGTTTTAAAATCAGAATAAATTTGACATAAATTTGAATACAGATATGATTCAAAAGGGTATTAAATTTCTGGTGTGAACTTTGAGAAGGTTGTAAGGGTATTTACAGACTGATTATTTCATAAGGGACATCGGGGAACTCTTTATTGCATGCAACCCCAAAGCAAATCCTTTAACATATTGCCTTCCAGTGGGCAGTATTTTTAGACAAACGATCGTTCGACAGAAAACTTTTTTAAAAACAATCCCAAAATTTTAAAAATTTGATTAAAAAAAGGTTACAGGCGTCGAAAATTAAAAAAGGGTATGAACGGGGAAAAAACTACGCAAAAAAATATTTTTTACAAAAAAAGTCAAAAAAATTTGATTTGTTACAACCAATTAGATTCACTTCCACTTATAACTAGAAATGGAATGATTTAAGATCTATTCTTACAAAACATTGGCCAATTTTATTGACTGAGCCTGTCCTGTCCAAACAATTATCTACTAGTGTTGAGCGATTTTTATCGACAAAGTTGAAATCGGCAAGGTTTTTATGGTGATCGTAATTTTTCAGATCATCGATACATTAAGGTTAAAATCTGTGCACATCTATAAGATCGCCGCCATTTTTCGGCGCTTCCTATAATTATTGCCGGCCAGCAAATCAGCTTACAGAATTGGAGCAGGGTGAGGTGTGTGTTGCGACTCATGAAACTGGGAAGTGTATGTTGCGATTGGCTGGAAAAAACACATGACCTCGAATTACAAACATCGAACAGCGATTCCTGTTCATTCCTAGTTGGTCTCTTCAGCGTCTCATAGGAATAGGACGTGCGCATCTGCCGGTGGCCAACAGCTCAGCGAAAATAAGTCTATTTCTTCACAGAGAAAACTCGACTATTAGCTGTGATCCTTACAATTTAGTTAGATTATAGATTTGAAGATTTTATGTATTTAGCTAGAGAATTTTCAAGCAGCCATCTACCGCTTAAAGTCACGTGGGGAGCGGCGGGCGAACACAGACAAGCTCTAACTATAAAGAACACTGGATATAAGTTTCACCAAGACTAGTGTAGACATTGCACGGCAATATCTTTATTATTAACAGTTTGTATTTGAAATATTTCCTGGATATTGGGGCAGCCTGCACTTATATTGAATACACATCATTTCTAGAAACTGCAGGTATCTTATGTTTATGGTGCAAAACTCCACTTTCAAATCAGTATACATTTCAGATAGGTGTTCATTTTCAAATTTTTTACACCCATTCACCTGAGGTGAAATATCCACCTTGCAGTTAAATTACAATCCAGCAATCTAGTAGTCAGCACAGGTGAATTGAAAGTGCCAAAAATACCGTGTATTATACCGAAAACATAACAGATACGTGTTTTTTTGACTTTGCGCACCCAGCTTTGTTCATTGACGCAGCATCCACGTAAAATCTTAAAACAGCAATTCTAAGTCACCACAGTGAAATGTAAAGTCAAAAAATACAGGTGTATTTTATACAAAACTTTTGTGTGTGGGGGGGGGGGGAGGGGGGGGTGGGGGGTGTTTAAACAGATACGTGTTTTTTTGAATTTTGCCAACCCAGCTTTGTACATTGACGCAGCAACCACGTAAATCTTAAAAAAAAAAAAACAGCAAATTCTATAGTCCCACAGGAGAATTGAAAGGTGCAAAAAATACCGTTAATATACGAAAAATAACAGATACGTTATTTTTAACTTTTGCGTCACTACCAGCTTTGTTCATTGATGCAGCAATCCACGTAAATCTAAAACAGCAATTCTATAGTCACCACAGTTTACTAGAAAGGAGCAAAAAAAACAGTGAATTATACGAAAACATACATTATACTGTTTTTTGACTTCTGCGCAACCCCAGCTTTGGTTCATTGACGCAGGCATCCACTTAAATCATAAAACAGCAATTCATAGTTCACCACAGGTGAATGAAGGTGCAAAAAATAACCGTGTATTATACTAAAACATAACAGAAACGTGTTTTTTGACTTTTTGCGCACCCAGCTTTGTTCATTGACGTCAGCATCCACGTAAATCTTAAAACAAGCAATTCTATAGTCACCACAGGTGAAATGAAAGGTGCAAAAAATAAACCGTGTATTATACGAAACAACATAACCAGATACGTGTTTTTTGACTTTTGCGCACAACCAGCTTAGTTATTTGACGCAGTCTTCCACGTAAATCTAAAACAGCAATCTATAGATACACAGGTGAATTGAAGGTGCAAAAAATACAGTATTATACGAAAACATAACCGATACGTGTTTTTTTTTGACTTATTGCGCACCCAGCTTTGTTCATTGACCAGCATCCACGTAAATTCTTAAACAGCAATCTTATAGTCACCACAGGGAAATGAAAGGTGCAAAAAATACCGTTGTATTATGACCAAAACATAACAGATACGTGTATTTTTTGACTTTTTTTGCGCACCCAGCTTTGTTTCATTGACGGCAGCATCCCCGTAAATCTTAAAACAGTCAATTTCTATAGTCCACCACAGGTGATTGAAAGGTTCATAAATTTCCGTTTATTATACGAAATACATAAACAGATACTGTTTTTTGCACTTGTGCCCAGTCCCATTTGTGATAGACACCTTTCAGTTTAAATTTGAATCCAGTAATTTTGTTTTGATTAGAGGGATTTGAGAATAGCTGTGATTTGCCGTCTTTTAATAAGAGACTTTCCAAAACTATTCCATACCTTCTCAAATTTTTATATTTCTGAACATGGAGCGAAATGCAGGTGGTAAGCGAGCAAAGAGGGGGTAGCACATGGAGGTAGAGGTACGAGAGAAGGTGCTCCTTCCAGTGCTGGCGACAACACGCATGCCAGCGGATCGTCAGTTGCAGGACCGTCAGGCCTGTCATCGCTGGGTCAGGGCCCTGTGAATCTAAGTAACGAACATCGTCGCCAATCTGTCCTTCAGTGGTTAATGCAACCTGCATCTAGCAGTCTTACCTCCTCGTCCTCCCAGTCACGGCCACAAATGTCGTCATCAGCATCATCAGCATCCGTCCAACATGAAGCAGCCCAAATGTCAACTCGTGTACCCACCACTGTGGATAATCCATTGTCTGAAGACCTCTTTGATGACAAAATGCGGTTGGGGTCAGAAGGCATGTTAAAAGATCAAGAGGATGATTTAGTCTGCTCTGACGCCCAGTTACTGATGCCATCAGAGGAGGTAAAGGAAGCCGGTCAATCGGCAAAAATCCCGGGCGGTCGGCAACGCCTTGCAGTGCCCCTTAGCCCGCAGCTTCTGGATGCAGAAAGTCAGGACGACCAAGTCACCTGTGTTGATGATGATGATGATGACGACATTGCGGATCCATCCTGGTCTTTTCCGCAGAATTTGCTTGCGAGCGCTTCATCAGTGGACGAGGAGGAAGACGATGGGGTAGTTCAAATACGGGTCCCGCCACAAAAAGGGAGAGGGCGGTCGCAGAAGTCCGCTGATATGATTCCGCCAGCCACGGTCAGCGCAAACCCCGCTCCTCGCTTATCGCCGTCAAAAAGGTCCAGGACCTCTCAAGCCTGGGCCTTCTTTGAGCAAGCCTCTGATTCACCCAGCGATGTCATATGCCGCCTTTGCCGTAAACGCATAAGTAGAGGCAAGAACCTTAAGTGGTTAACCACCACCACCAACATGTCTAGTCACATGCAGCGAATGCATGAGTTGAAATGGAGGGAACACTTGGCCAAAAAAGGCCAGACCGACGCCGGGCCTCCAACCACTATCACTCCCTCCTCCGCCTCCTCCTCCTCCGCCACCACCAAGCTTTCCTCAGCTGCCCATGTCTCTCAGAGTCATGATCAGGGATCAGCCTCCGCTTCAGCCTCTCAACCTTCGCCCGAGTACCACCAGTCACCACCAGAGACCCATCCTACCTACCCCTTCCTCCTTCCGCCATTTGACGACCTCACGCCGTGTAACAAGCGGCAAGTCTAGCAGCCCATCCTTCTATCTTCCAGGTTTGGGAGCAGAAGAAACACTTTAACCCAAACCATCCCAAAGCCAAAAGACAGAATGTCGGCATTGGCCAGGCTTTTAGGCATTGGAAATGTTTGGCCCTTGAAATGGACACAGATGGGTTCCCCGCCAACGTTCATGGCCCTCGCCTGCCCCAATACCAGAGTGCCGAGTAGCATTTCTTTGCCAGAAAAGGCCGTCCTTGCCCTGAGCCAGCCACGTGTCATCTAAAATTTCAAGCGCGTTGTCCTGCATCTGTGTCCGGAAAAGTCCATCTTCACCACAGACACTGGACTAGTAAAGCACGGCCATGTCCAGCTATATCTCTGTGACAGCTCACTGGGTGAGCTGGGTGGATGTCTCGGGGTGACGGTGGCACTCAGGCTCGGCGCAGAACAGCTCTTCAAAACCGCAGGGATGAGTGCAGGGCTCTTTCCCCCCCCAAGGGGTCCTCTGGTGGCATCCATGTGCCCAGAGACACCCAGGCATGTTGAAATTTAATCTGCCTTGAGACCGTCCACACACTGTCAGGAGCAACGAGACCGAGCGCTGTCCTGGGGTGACAAAACCTTGTTCCAGGCATATGGTGTGCATAACGGCCGAACTCTGCTGGCCGCCCCTTAAGATCGGTATGCTTGACACATCCCTTCCTGGCACATGTCATGAACCTGGTCGGTCCAGCAAATTTCTAAAGAGCTACCCGGGTCTGGACTGCCTGCTGAAGAAGGCTCGAGTCTGAGTTCGCACCTTCCGCCGTTCGCCTACCCTGCTTCGTCCCGCCTGGCTGCGTTGGCATGCGTCAGCTCCGCCTCCCCGTCAACACGTCTCATTGTTGACGTGGCAACACTCTGGAATTCCACCCACCAGATGGCTCCAGAGCGATTGTGGGAGTCAGCGCAATGCCATTACGCAGTACGAAGTGACACATCGTGGCCTGACAAAGCAGCGGTGCGACCTCGGGGTGGTTGACCAACCGAGAGTGGGAGGAAGGAGAAAGAGCTCTGCACCATCCCTTGCCAGTTTTGAAGAAGACAACCCCCAAAAAATGGGTCAGTGCGGGACTGATGCCCTTGTCAGCATGAGCATTGTGTGATCTTAGTTCTGGAACGATCGTTGGACATTCTGAAACATCAGGTCTCGCCACCGACCGGAGGAGTGAGACGGACACAGATGCAGACACGGAGCCTTTCTCTCCGTCAAAATCCACAAGGCCCCGACAGTTTCTCAATTTTATCAGGTCCTCCATCATTATAGGCAGTGGTTCGGGGTCCGAGAGCTAGTGCAGGTGGCTCCCAGCTCTCAGGGTGCAAGTCATCTGTGGCGAAGTCCCAGGGCTGTGTTGAAGCTGTGGCCGGAGAAGCGGAGAGGAGGAGGAGTGAGGATTCCTAGACACCGACGTCCCTGTGCCTTGGAAAGGGTTGGCGTGAATTTGAGGCAGATGAGTAGATCAGATTGCTTAGTGACCCTCAAACCCAGAGGCTTGGGGAACGTCAAGGCTCCATCTCTCACATGAGTGCTTGGATGCTCCATTTTCCTCCAACAAGATCCTTGCATTAAGGCCATCAAAATGAACACAACAGTTACTGGGTGGCCACCCTCCTGGATCCCCTTACACAACAAAAACTCGGCACTTTCCTTCCACCCCACCCAAATAGAGAGTAAAATGCATAGAATTGGAGACCTTCTGATTGATCAACTGAGACATCTGTTGCGTCTGCTTCACGTTCTTCAAAATGTCACTGTGGACAACGCCAGCGTACGTGACAGCATGTAGAGTGCCAAGTAGCCGCAGCGGCAGCAGCGGCAGCAGTCAGCAAGTGGCAGGAAAGCCTAATGGGTGACCTCTGCAATCTTTATTTACACCACCTCACCACGCATGACAATGCAGAGTCACACTACAATCAACCAGAGACCGGCTTAAGATCATGGTGACCACTACATTCTGCGTCTCAACACCGATGGTTTTTTGTAAAGTTGATTTCCGGACGCCAATAGACTTCTGGGTTTCCCAAAATTGACGAAGGCCCAGCTGGCATCGCCACACCATAGAGGTTTTTGTCCTGCCCAGCAGCCAGCCAGGGTCCAATCTGAGCGACCTTCAGCATATCCGGAGGAGTCCATTACAGACAAACGCATCCGGTTTTTTTCCACAGCGTAATGTGGATTCGTTTGACTTTCATCAAGGATAATCAGCATGGATCTCTGATGATGTTGTGGGCCCCAATTGCCCGAGGTCACCTATTATTGCTGTTCAACTTCACAATCCTCTCCAAACAGAATGGTCCTCTTGAAAAACTTATTTTTAAAATGAACATTTCTACTGCAATTTATTCCTCAGTTCCCAACAGTTCATTTTTGCTGGTTTTGCTGTGATGGAGACTAAAAGACACCAAGGTTTTCATGACAAAACCATATTCCCATTTACTCACTTCAGCTGTTCATCTTTAAATTTTACACATTGTCAATGGTTTTTGGGGTCATGTTGACTCACAATTTTTTAAACAAGTGGCTGATACGTCATATTTATAAATTTTTTGGTCATGTTTGCTATGAGATAACAGCAATAATCATGGATCCTTTTGGGGAACAGAAATGTGCTTCTAAGTGGCATTCTTCCTTCACCATTTTTACAGTGGCTGATAAGTCTATTTTATAATTTTTTGGGGGTCATGTTGCTGGTAGATACAGTCAATAATCCTGGTCTTTGGATCAGAATGTGCTTCTAAGTGCATTTTTCTCTTCAAGAATTTTTAACAATGGCTGAAGAAGTCAATTTTTTATAAATTTTTTTTAGGTCATGCTGCATTGGAAAATGGAGCAATAAAAACACCATGGTCCATTCTAAAAAATGGTTGTTTCTACTAGACTTTTTTCTTCACAATTGTCAAAAGTGGCTCATCGGTCAATGTTTTGAATTTTTGGGGCATTTTAGCTGGGACATGCAGCTTATACTACAGGTCGCTATTATAAAAAATATTTGTTTCTAACAGACATTGTTCGGATGGGGGGTATATTGTCCAAAAGTGGCTCAAGGTCATGCCTTATGAATTTTTATGGAGGCATTTGCTGTGACATGCAGCTATACTACAAGGTCCTATTCTAAAAAATGTTGTTTCTAACAGACATTGTTCTTTCACACATGGTCAAGAGTGGCTCAATGTGATGTTGGCTAGTCAAAAACAAGGAAAAATGTAGGACCACTGTTAAATGGACACGATATTGCAAAATGACATTGTTTTTTTGCAAGATCTTTAACATAGCAATCATCCCTTTATTGAGAATGACCCATTTAATACAATGTAAAAAAGAAAACAAAGACATGGTTATGGGATTCCCTATCCGATTTTTAAAAAAATGTGTTTTCTAGAATAAAGTACTAAAAAACATTGCAGTGAACAAAAAAGCTGTTAAAAAAAAATTCCTCTGAATTGTACAAGTGAAGGTACAGGAAAAACTTGACCAGATGATAAGGTTAATCAAGGACCATGTGAGTATGGATCACGGACAGAGAACAAATTACAGAGAATGACCATTGGTCCTCCACACGTTGAGTAAAATGAGACAAAGAATTGCCAAGAATAAAGGGCACCGGTGTAACAGGAGCGTTACCACCAGTATTTCCCAATGAAGCTCAATTGGACCCCACAGCCAACGGATGGGCAATGCGCTATCCCAGTTATTGACTGTGTAAATGATGAAGGCTGGAGTTCTCACACTTCTGCTTCCGCACTCTGCTTCATCACGACAGTTTATCGTTGCTGGCGTCATCAAGGAGCATTTAACCTGTGTGGTTAATAGATGACGGACCGCCAGTCCCTTGGCTCTCAAACCGCACCCACTGAACACCAGCCCTGGGTCATGCTGTGGGCCCAGGACGGTATAGTCAATGTCCAGTGAAACAAAAATGGTGGTTGAAAGACACCTTTTTTTCCGTGCACTTTTAAATGTGGGGGATCATTGCAGGTTTGGGGCTCATGCGGTTGGCCCAGTACAGGTAATAAATGGTGTTGAAAGACCTCATTTTTCCGGCACTTTGGTAAAATGTGGGGGTCATGCAGGTATTGGGGCTCATGCTGAGCCCAGACAGTAAATAGTCAATGTCCCAGGTGAAACTAAACTGGTGGTTGAAAGACTCCTTTTTTCCGGCACTTTTAAAGTCTGGGGTCATGCGGGAATTGGGGCTCTGCTGCGTTCCAGGTACAGGGATTTCAATGTCCAGTTCAAGTAAGACTGATGGTTCAAATCATGATACTGCTTCTGGCACTTTTTAATATTGTGGGTTAATGCAGGTTTAAGGGACATGCTGTGGTGTCAAGACAGGGATAGTGAAGGGTGTGTGTTTTTTTCTAGTGCTTTTATAACCTAAGTGTGTTGCCTAAGATGTAAGCACGTATCCATGTTGACTGTTGTGGATGTTTAATTCCACTTCTTCCAGCCCTGTTGGGTGTAATAATGAATGTGTTGTTGCTCTCCATAGACTTTAATGGTCCTAAATGATCATAATCGACCATGCTCACTATCGAAAAACCTTATCGAAGGTGGGTCGCTATCGCCTATAGCCGATGTCGATAAGCCAACGTAATCGCTCAACACAAATAGTCACCACAGTGAAATTGAAAGGTTGCAAAAAATATCCGTGTATTATAAACGAAAACTTAAAGATAGCGTGTTTTTATCCTTTGACGCAACTACAGCTTTGTTCATTGGACGCAGCAACCACTTAAATCTTAAAAAGCGAATTTTTATAGTCACCACAGTGAATTGAAAGGTGCAAAAAATAACCGTGTATTAATACGAAAACATTAACAGATTCGTGTTTTTTTTACTTTTGGCGGCACTACAGCTTTGTGGTCATTGACGCACTGTGCAACGTAAATCTGAAAACAGCAATTTTATAGTCACCACAGTCAATTTGAAAGGTGCATATAATTCCTTGTATTATACTAAAACATAAACAGAATAACGTGTTTTATTGACTTTGGGGCGCACTAAGCTTGTTCATTGACGCACGTGCCAACGTAATCTTTAAAACAGCAATTTGAGTATAGTCACCACAGGTGAATTGAAATAGGTGCAAAAAATACTGAGCAATATACGAAAACATAACAGATACGTGTTTTTTTTACTTTGTCGCACTACAGCTTATGTTCATTGACGCACTTGGCACGTAAATCTTAAAACAGCAATTTATAATTTACCGACGAGGTAAATTGAAAGGTGCAAAAAAATAACCGTGTATATACGAAAACATAACATATACGTGATTTTTTACTTTGGCGCACTACAGGTTTTTTCATTGACGCAGCTTGCACGTAAATCTTAAAACAGCAATTTTATAGTCACCACAGGTCAATTGAAAGTGCAAAAAATACCGTGTATTATACGAAAACATAAAAGATACGTGTTTTTTTGACTTTGGCGCACTACAGCTTTGTTCATTGACGCAGCTTGCACGTAAATCTGAAAACAGCAATTTTATAGTCACCACAGGTGAATTGAAAGGTGCAAAAAATGCATTTTATTATCCGAATACATTTCAGATACGTGTTTTTTGACTTTGGCGCACTACAGCTTTGTTCATTGACGCAGCTTGCACGTAAATCTGAAAACAGCAATTTTATAGTCACCACAGGTGAATTGAAAGGTGCAAAAAAATACCGTGTATTATACGAAAACATAACAGATACTTGTTTTTTGACTTTGGCGCACTACAGCTTTGTTCTTTGACGCAGCTTGCACGTAAATCTGAAAACAGCAATTTTATAGTCACCACAGGTGAATTGAAAGGTGCAAAAAATACCGTGTATTATACGAAAACATAACAGATACGTGAATTTTGCACTTTTGCCCAGTCCAGATTTGTTGATAGACACCTTGCAGTTAAATTTGAATCCAGCAAATTTTGTTTTGATTAGAGGGATTTGAGAATAGCTGTGATTTGCCGTCTTTTAATAAGAGACTTTCCAAAACTATTCCATACCTTCTCAAATTTTTATATTTCTGAACATGGAGCGAAATGCAGGTGGTAAGCGAGCAAAGAGGGGGTTAGCACATGGAGGTAGAGGTACGAGAGAAGGTGCTCCTTCCAGTGCTGGCGACAACACGCATGCCAGCGGATCGTCAGTTGCAGGACCGTCAGGCCTGTCATCGCTGGGTCAGGGCCCTGTGAATCTCAGTCACGAACAGTGTCGCCAATCTGTCCTTCAGCGGTTAATGCAACCTGTATTCAGCAGTCTTACCTCCTCGTCCTCCCAGTCACGGCCACAAATGTCGTCATCAGCATCATCAGCATCCGTCCAACATGAAGCAGCCCAAATGCCAACTCGTGTACCCACCACTGTGGATAATCCATTGTCTGAAGACCTCTTTGATGACAAAATGCGGTTGGGGTCAGAAGGCATGTTAAAAGATCAAGAGGATGATTTAGTCTGCTCTGACGCCCAGTTACTGATGCCATCAGAGGAGGAGAAGGAAGCCGGTCAATTGGCAAAAATCCCGGGCGGTCGGCAACGCCTTGCAGGCCCTCTTGCTTGTAGCCCGCAGCTTCTGGATGCAGAAAGTCAGGACGACCAAGTCACCTGTGTTGATGATGATGATGATGACGACATTGTGGATCCATCGTGGTCTTTTCCACAGAATTTGCTTGCGAGCGCTTCATCAGTGGACGAGGAGGAAGACGATGGGGTAGTGTCAATACGGGTTCCGCCACAAAAAGGGAGAGGGCGGTCGCAGAAGTCCGCTGATATGATTCCGCCAGCCACGGTCAGCGCAAACCCCGCTCCTCGCTTATCGCCGTCAAAAAGGTCCAGGACCTCTCAAGCCTGGGCCTTCTTTGAGCAAGCCTCTGATTCACCCAGCGATGTCATATGCCACCTTTGCCGTAAACGCATAAGTAGAGGCAAGAACCTTAAGTGGTTAACCACCACCAACATGTCTAGTCACATGCAGCGAATGCATGAGTTGAAATGGAGGGAACACTTGGCCAAAAAAGGCCAGACCGACGCCGGGCCTCCAACCACTGTCACACCCTCTGTCTCCGCCTCCTCCTCCTCCGCCACCACCAAGCGTTCCTCAGCTGCCCATGTCTCTCAGAGTCATGATCAGGGATCAGCCTCCGCTTCAGCCTCCACCGTCGCCCAAGTACCACCAGCACCACCAGAGACCCATCCTACCCCTTCTCCTTCCGCCAGTTTGATGACCTGCACGCCGTACAGCGGCCAGTCTAGCAGCCAGCCTTCTGTCTTCCAGGTTTGGGAGCAGAAGAAACACTTTAACCCAAACCATCCCAAAGCCAAAAGCCTGAATGTCGGCATTGCCAGGCTTTTGGCCTTGGAAATGTTGCCTTTCCATCTGGTGGACACAGATGGGTTCCGCCACGTCATGGACCTTGCCTGCCCCCAATACCAGATGCCGAGCAGGCATTTCTTTGCCAGAAAAGCCGTCCCTGCCCTGGCCAGCCACGTGTCATCTAAAATTTCAAGCGCGTTGTCTGCATCTGTGGCCGGAAAAGTCCATCTCCACACCGACACATGGACTAGTAAGCACGGCCAAGACCGCTATATCTCTGTGACAGCTCACTGGGTGAGCTGGGTGGATGTCTCTGGGGGGTGACGGTGGCTCTCAGGCTCGGCGCACGCTCTTCAAAACCGCAGGGATGGTGCAGGGCTCTTTCCCCCAAGGTCCTCTGGTGGCATCACTTGCTCAGAGAAACCAAGCCGCTTTGAAATTAATCTGTCTTGGAGACCGTCCCCACACAGGTCAGGAGCTGTGGACGGCTCTCCGCAACGAGACCGAGCGCTGGCTGGGTGACAAGAACCTTGTGCCAGGCAAGGTGGTATGCGATAATGGGCGAAATCTGCTGGCCGCCCTTAAAGGAGTTGTCTCATTAGGAGCTTTCAGCCTGTCAGTGTCCCTGGTAAGTTGAACTGAGGGGCGTGCTTCTTGGTCTGTCTGTTCTGCTCCCTCTCCCCCCTCCCATCAGCACACAGGCAGCTCAGTAACTTCTATACAGGGGGGGGGAGGGGGTTTGCTCTCAGAGTTCACCCTGTGTGTGTCTGCCAAGGTCTGTTGCAGGAGAGGGCTGATCTAGGAGTGTAGAGAGGAAGGTGAAGTGGTGTGCTAATAGAGCAGAGGGGATGCATGTGTTCCTATATCCCCTGCTTAGCTTACAAGTCTCCACATCTCCAGCAACAACAAGGGCAGTGTTAACTATATCAGGATTGTGTCCCTAATACAGGAGACACTAAAGTATTCACATGCCTGATCTGTATAATATTAGTATAGTCACAGTTCAAAGACACATCATGATTATAGTAACAGACAGGGTCACATGCCTGTCCACATTCTATCTTGTGAGAGGCAGGAGGAAGCAGGCACACACAGGTTAATCCAGGACACATCGCCAGAAGTCCTCCCCCTCCCCCCTCCACTACAGAAGCATTCTGTGCCGGGAGGGGCTCTCTGCCTCTGACTGTCTTCAAAGCGTGATGAGTCATTCAGACCTGACAGCCAGTAAGATAAGGATCTAACAGGTCGGCTACTATAGAGATCTGAGGAAGCTGATGTAGTATACTAACAGGGCTAGCTCAAAATCAGTAGGACATTTGTAATGAACATATATTGCAAAGCTGCTGTTTTTTAAAGATCTTTAAATTAAAACCCAATCATTGTAGCGAGACAACCCCTTTAAGATCGGTAGGCTGGAGCACATCCCTTGCCTCGCACATGTCATGAACCTGGTCATCCAGAAATTTCTAAAGAGCTACCCGGGTCTGGACTGCCTGCTGAAGAAGGCTCGAGGTCTGAGTTCGCACTTCCGCCGTTCGCACCCTGCTTCGTCCCGCCTGGCTGCGTTGCAGCGTCAGCTCGGCCTCCCCGTCAACCGTCTCATTGTTGACGTGGCAACACGCTGGAATTCCACCCTCCACATGCTCCAGCGATTGTGGCAGCAGCGCAATGCCATTACGCAGTACGAAGTGACACATGGCCTGACAAGCAGCGATGCGGACCTCGGGGTGTTGAGCCACCGAGAGTGGAGGCAGGTGAAAGAGCTCTGCACCATCCTTGCCAGTTTTGAAAAAGCCACCAAAATGGTCAGTGCGGACAATGCCCTTGTCAGCATGAGCATTGTGGTGATCTTAGTTCTGGAACGATCGTTGGACACTCTGAAACAACAGGTCCCGCCAGCGACGGAGGAGGAGACGGACACAGATGTGGACACGGAGCCTTTCTCTCCGTCAAATCCACAAGGCCCGACAGTTTCACAATTTCATCGGTCTTCATTAGGCAGTGGTTCGGGGTCCAGAGCTAGTGCAAGGTGGCGCAGGGTGCATCATCTCAGGCAAGTCAGGGCTGTGTTGAAGCTGTGCCGGAGGCACAAATCTTCATGTTCATCAAATGTGACGGTGGAACAACGCCAGCGACGTGACAGCAGTAGAGTGCCAAGTAGCCGTAGCGGCAGCAGCAGCAGCAGGCAAGGTGGCAGAAGCCTAATGGGTGACCTCTGGCAATCTTTATTTACACCTCACCAACGCATGCAATGCAGGGCACACATACAGCACCCAGAGACCAGCTTAAGATCATGGTGCACGACTATCTGCGTCTCAACACCGATGCTTTTGTATGTTTTCCTGACACAATAGACTTCTGTGTATCCAAAATGGACGAATGGCCCGAGCTGGCTCGCCACGCCATAGAGGTGTTGTCCTGCCCAGCAGCCAGCGTCATATCTGAGCGGACCTTCAGCACAGCCGGAGTAGTCATTACAGACAAACGCATCCGGCTTTCCACAGATAATGTGGATCGTTTGACTTTCATCAAGATGAATCAGGCATGGATCTCTGATGATGTTGTGGCCCCAATTGCCGAGGTCACCGATTAGTTGCTGGTCTACTTCACATTCCTCTCCAAACAGAAATGGTCCTCTTGAAAAACTTATTTTTAAAATGATCATTTCTTACTGCAATTTTTATTCTCAGTTCCCAACAGTTCATTTTGCTGGTTTTGCTGTGAGGAGACTGTAAAAGACACCAAGGTTTCATGACAAAACCATATTCCATTTACTCACTTCATCTTTAGAATTTTTCGCATTGTCAATGGTTTTGGGGTCATGTTGCCTCACAATTTTTAACAGTGGCTGAGAAGTCATATTTATAATTTTTTGGGGTCATGTTGCTGTGAGATAAAGCTATAATCATGGTCCTTTGGAACAGAAATGTGGCTTCTAAGTGGCATTTCTCCCTCACAATTTTTAACAGTGGCTGAGAAGTCATTTTTATAATTTTTTTGGGTCATGCTGCTTTGAAATGCAGCAATACTACATGTCCTATTCTAAAAAATGTTGTTTCTAATAGACATTTGTTCTTCACAATTGTCAAAAGTGGCTCATGGGTCATGTTTAGAATTTTTGGGGGCATTTTGCTGTGACATGCAGCTATACTACAGGTCCTATTATAAAAAATGTTGTTTCTAACAGACATTTGTTCTTCACAATTGTCAAGAGTGGCTCAAGGGTGATGGTGCTGTCAGAAACAGGAATAGGTAGGACACTGTTAATGGACACATATTGCAAAATGACTTGTTTTTGCAAGATCTTTAACATAGCTATCAATCCCTGTATTGAGACAACTCATTTAATACAATTAAAAAAAGAGAAACAAAGACATGGTGGGATTCCATCCTATTTTAAAAATGTGTTTTCTAGAATTAAACTACTAAAAAACTTGCATGTACAAAATAGCTGTTAAAAAAATTCCTCGGAATTGTACAAGTGAGGTACAGGAAAACTTGACCAGATGTAGGTTATTCAGAGGACATGGAGTATGGAGCATGGACAGAGAACAAAGTACAGAGACCATTTCCTCCAGCACGTTGAGTAAAATGAGAAAAAGAATGCCAAGAAAAAGGGCACCTGGGTGTAACAGGAGCGTTAACCACCAGTATTTCCAAGTGAAGCTCAATCTTGACTGTGTACTGAGGAAGGCTGGAGTTCTCACACTTCCGCTTCCGCACTCTGCTTCAGAACGACAGTTTTCGTTGCTGCGTCATCAGGGCATTTTAACCTGTGTGTTAATAGATGACGGACGCCAGCCTGGGCTCTCACCGCACCCACTGTAACTCCAGCCCTGGGTCATGCTGTGGCACAGGACAGGTATAGTCAATGTCCAGTTCAACTAAAATGGTGGTTGAAAGACTCCTTTTTCCGGCACTTTTTAATCTGTGGGTCAGACAGGTTTAAGGGTCATGCTGCGGTCCAGGACAGGGTTTGTCAATGTCCAGTTCAACTAAAATGGTGGTTGAAAAACTCCTTTTTCCGGCACTTTTTAATCTGGGGGTCAGACAGGTTTAATGGTCATACTGCGGTCCAGGACAGTTCTAGTCAATGTCCAGTTCAACTAAAATGGTGGTTGAAAGACTCCTTTTTCCGGCACTTTTTAATCTGTGGGTCAGACAGGTTTAAGGGTCATGCTGCGGTCCAGGACAGGGTTTGTCAATGTCCAGTTCAACTACAATGGTGGTTCAAAGTCTACTTTCGTCCGGCAATTTTTAATCTGTGGGTCATGCATGTTTTTAGGGTCATGCTGCGTTCCAGGACAGGGATATTCAATGTCCAGTTCAAGTAAAATGATTTTACAAATAAAACTGCCTTCTGGCACTTTTCAATTTGTGGGTGATGCAGGTTTAAGGGTCATGCTGTGGTACAAGACAGGGATAGTGAATGGTGTGTGACTTTTTTTCTGTGGCTTTTATAGCCTAAGTGTTGTGCCTAATATGTAGCAGGTATCCATTTGACTGTTGTGGCTGTTAATTCCAGCTTCTCCAGCCCTGTTTGGGTGTAAGAATGAAGGTGTTGTTGCTCTCCCATAGACTTTAATGGTCATCGGAGATGATCGACTATCGACTATCGAAAAACCTTATCGATGGTGGCCGACTATCGACTATCGCCCGATGTCGATAGCCAACGTAATCGCTCAACACTAATGGCGACCACATCTCGCGGCCACATGAGTCCGGTGGGGACTGAAATGGAGGAGGAGGAGGACATTGGAGCAGAAGCATTGTCTGGTGAAATGAGTGGATTTTCTACCCAGGTGACAAGAGAGGAGGAGCAGGAGCAGCTGGAGGAGGTAGATGGAGATGAGGAAGATGAGTCAGATGACCCGCTCAAGCACCGTGGCTGTATACAGTGGAGATGGAGGCAAGAAGCCCCTCGGAGTCACTTGTGCAGATGGCCCGCAGCATGCTGATTTGCCTGGCTAGTGACAGCCGAATAGTCAGCATCCGGCAGAGGGATGACTTCTGGCTCTCCACCTATTGGACCCTCGCTACCGGTCCAAAATGGGAGCCTTTTTCCCAGCTGCTGAGAAGGAGGACAAACTCAAATACTATAGGGAAATCCTCCGTAGTCAGTTGGCCGCTGCCTATGTGCGGCATCGTCCCTCCTCTGACAGGTCTGACCGGGGGGTTCTTCAGCGCTCACGTACTACTGCCTCGGCTGCTGGGGAAAGGTGTGGGGGGGGTAGGAGCAGTACCAGCTCCATCAGCAGCAACCTAAGTCTGGAGTCACTGATGAGCAGCTTCCTTCCCCGCCTAGTGAGGAGGGTAGTCGCCAGCAGCAGCAGCAGCAGCAGCCGGACCTGGAGCAGTCCCTGAACCAACAGGTGGTGGTCTACTTGGACAACACTCTGCCACCCCAGTTAGAAGATCCACTGGACTACTGGGCAGCCAAACTGGATGTGTGGCCGCAACTTGCCGAGTTTGCAGTGGAGAAGCTGTCCTGCCCGGCCAGTAGTGTGGAAACAGAGCGGGTGTTCAGTGCGGCGGGGGGCCATCGTTACCGCAAGGAGAACCCACTTGTCCATGGGAAATGTGGAACGACTGACCTTTGTCAAGATGAATCAGGCGTGGATCGGCCAGGATTTCCACACACCAATGCCTTAGGCGTCAGACTACATCAGCCATGACGCCTCACCCAAACTGTGAGAAATGAGTCTGGGTTCAAACTACCTGCATCAGCCACTATTTTGATGCCGCACCCGTCTGATGCCACACATCTGCTGCCAGTTTCTCCATCTGCCACCAACCAACTTTACCAGGGACTGGTATTGCCACCCACCTCCACACTCCATGCTGCCGTGACCTACACACTGTCATTGTGCCACTGTCTGACCTCATGATGCTGCTGTGGCTGCTGCCGTGACCTACACACTGTGTCATTGTCCCACTCTGTGGCCTACTCCTGTTTTTGCCACCTCCAGAATGTCATTGTGCCACTGTCTGACCTCATGCTGCTGCTGTGGCTGCTTCCATGACCTCCACACTCTGTCATAGTGCCACTCTGTGTCCTACTACTGGTTTGCCACCTACAGAATGTGATTGTGCCACTGCCTGACCTCATGCTGCTGCTGTGGCTGTTGCCGTGCCCTCCACACTGTGTCATTGTGCCACTCTCTGACCTCATGCTGCTGCTGCTCCTGTGACCTCCACTCTCTGTCATTGTGCCACTCTGTGGTCTACTTCTTTTTTGCCACCTCCAGAATGTCATTGTGCCACTGTCTGACATCATGCTGCTGTTGTGGCTGTTGCCGTGCCCTCCACACTGTGTCATTGTGCCACTCTCTGACCTCATGCTGCTGCTGCCGTGGCCTCCACTCACTCTCATTGTGCCACTCTGTGGCCTACTACTGTTTTGCCACCTCCAGAATGTCATTGTGCCACTGCCTAACCTCATGCTGCTGCTGTGGCTGTTGCTGTGCCCTCCACAATGTGTCATTGTGCCCCTCTCTGACCTCATGCTGCTGCTGCCGTGACCTCCACTCACTCTCATTGTGCCACTCTGTGGCCTACTACTGTTTTGCCACCTCCAGAATGTCATTGTGCCACTGCCTGACCTCATGGTGCTGCTGTGGCTGCTGCCTTGCCCTCCACACTGTGTCATTGTGCCACTGTCTGACCTCATGCTGCTGCCGACGTCACATACACTCTCATTCAATGTGCCACTCTGTGGCCTACTAGTGTTTTGCCACCTCCAGAATGTCATTGTGCCACTGCCTGACCTCATGCTGCTGCTGTGGCTGCTGCCGTGCCCTCCCCACTGTGTCATTGTGCCACTCTGTTGCCTACTCCTGTTTTTGCCACCTCCAGAATGTCATTGTGCCACTGTCTGACCTCATGCTGCTGCTGTGGCTGCTGCCATGACCCCCCCCCTCTGTCATTGTGCCACTCTGTGGCCTACTACTGTTTTGCCACTTACAGAATGTCATTGTGCCACTGCCTGACCTCATGCTGCTGCTGTGGATGCTGCCGTGCCCTCAACACTGTGTCATTGTGCCAATCCCTGACCTCATGCTGCTGCTGCCTTGACCTCCACTCTCTGTCATTGTGCCACTATATGACCTCATGCTGCTGCTGTGGCTGCTGCCGTGCCCTCCACACTGTATCATTGTGCCACTTTCTGACCTCATTCTGCTGCTGCCGTCACCTCCACTCTCTATCATTGTGCCACTCTGTGGCCTACTACTGTTTTGCCACCTCCAGAATGTCATTGTGCCACTGTCTGACCTCATGCTGCTGCCGTGGCTGCTGCCGTGCCCTCCACACTGTGTCATTGTGCCACTCTGTGGCCTAATACTATTTTGCCACCTGCAGAATGTCATTGTGCCACTCTCTGACCTCATGCTGCTGCTGTGACTCCTGTCGTGCCCTCCACACTGTGTCATTGTGCCACTGTCTGACCTCATGCTGCTGCCGTGGCTGCTGCCGTGCCCTCCACACTGTGCCCTACTACTGTTTTTCCACTTCCAAAATGTCATTGTGCCACTGTCTGACCTCATGCTGCTGCTGTGGCTGCTGCCATGCCCTCTACACTGTGTCATTGTGCCACTCTGTGGCCTACTCCTATTTTGCCACCTCCGGAATGTCATTGTGCCACTCTCTGACCTCATGCTGCTGTGGCTGCTGCCATCACCTCCACACTCTGTCATTGATGTTGCCACCTGAGCCCTCAGCTTGTTTTTTTCCAAGTGTCTCTGGCATGACTTTATCAGGCTACATTCCCCCTTCAGTTTTTTGGTCAGTTTTGCCCTCTTAAGTGCCCAGGGAATTTTATAGTGAAGCGATTCTAAGAGCGGCGGCAGTCATCTGCGTGTCATACTAAAACACAACATTGTATGAAGACCAAACCAAGCTCCCTCTGCATATTTAAGCATGGAACAACGTTCTACAGCACCTTGTAGGCTCTGTGCCGCCTGGAAATAGCTGTTTTTTAACATGATTCGTCCCAAAGTAATTCGGACCAAAACAAATTTTGTCAGAAAATTCGGCAAAGTCACCGAATTGAATTTTAGAGAAATTCGCCCATCTCTAGTAGTGATCTGGCATGGTGCACCACAAGTCTCCGCGACATCTGTCATGTGCCGGCTATTGCCATATTTAGAATAAAAGTATAGCCACTGACCTACATTTTGATGAATGAAAATTAACACAATAAATTTTACATTAGAAAAGCAACTCAAGGAAGTGCTTTAATCTGTATAGAGAAGAACAGAATCTCATATATGTCAAACATACTTTTAAATTTTTCTCTTTCTACTACGTATAATGCTCTCCCTGTGTCAATCTGAATTTGTAAATAGAATGATGCAAGAGATATGTAGCTATTAGGGCTTGTTCACACGGAGTTTTCACTCCGTATTAGAAGCGCTTTTTAGATCCGTCTCGGGGACCGACAGGACGGACCCAGAGACGGATCTAAACAATTAGCAGTGAGATTATCACTGCGGGCTATGAGGAAGACGCAGCGGCGTTCACATGAGAGATCGCCGCTGCGTGTTTCCATAGCGCAGCTCGGGTCCGTCTTTGAAAGAATTGCAGGTTAATTATTTCAAAGACGGACCCGGATCATTGAGTTGATTTTCTAATGAAATTTATTTTATGTTAATAAAATTTCATTCTGACTTTTAGATATTTTAAAATTAAAATCTTATGTAATACTTTGTTTTTATTCCTAAAAACATAGGTCACTGGGTCAGTAGGTCAGAATTTTGCATGCTTTATAAACTTTTTAGGAACTTTTATTCATACATTTTTTTTTTAATTTTTACTACGTTAAATGATTTTTTTTATCAGATGGTGATCAGTGTTGAAATTTAATTTTGCTGCCTTCAGCGCTTATTTTGTATACGATTTAGGAAGGCACAAGGCCTTGTTATAGAAGGAAGATATGTGCCACCAAAGTTCCTGTCTTTGGTGGAGTGAAGGCCAGAGATTTCGGTGTCAGCGGCAGTAGGTTTCTGACACGTGTAAAGTTAGTTTGGCTGCAACAGCAGCAAGTATGGGTCGGCCTTCACTGGAGCAGTCAAAGAGCAGGGTGGGATGACTGCTACCGCTCTAGGTCCAGGCCAGAGTTTTGGTTGGCCTATGTAAGCCTGGAGATCAGGTGAGCTGTGTGTTGTTCAGTTTCCTGCTAGTTACTGGAGAGTAACCATCTTGGATGCTGAGTGAAGCACTAAGGACCTTTCTAGGAGCTGTACCTTACACCACGCTGGAGGGTTGAGAGCCCTTGTGGGCAATACGGACTGTGCCTGTGATATAGGTGCCTGGCGTTTGCGCCTAAAGACTGTGGTGGGATACCTGGGTGTTGGCTGAAGTAAGCCTTTGTTTTTGTTTGCTGCTTGTGTTTGTTGGAGAAAAGGATGTCAAGCCAATAAACGCACCCGTTGTTTGCACGAACTTTTACTGTGGTCCTGCTTGTGTAAGCCTGCCATTGGGACTAATCCCCTACAACGACAATACTACATACTACAGGTCTCGCTGGGACTTGTGGTCCACCAAACAAGATCAGTGCCATAGTTTCTATTCACTGACATGCTATTCTAATGGCTTTTTTTAATTTCTAGCCTGCTGTGATGTGTTTGTAAGCAATGATAATACTACAATAACTCTGTAAATACTTGATTGAGAATAAGATTTATTTTAGATGCTGTATTAGTTTTTTTATTTTATATAATTAAAATTATTATTAAATTTATAATATATATTTTAATATGAACTTATATAATTTGTTTTTTCAAAAAAATTAGATTATATAATTTTATATTCCTTTTATCTTATTTTTAAATGATGTATTTGTATATATTTTGATAATTAACATTAGTTAGAACCACCTGAGCTGTCATGAATTCTGTGGAGTCTTTTCTTGCGCACCAACCATTCCGCTTGCAATATGGCACATTTAGGGCACGTTCACACAGCTTATTTCAGAACGGATTTGCTGCCGTATTAACAATGGTAAATCCGTTCTGAAATCAGTTACAAATAAGTAACAGGCCATTTAATATTGCTTTCAATGGGAAATACGTGTCGTCGTTCAGACGACACGTATTTCCGTGCTGTACTGCGGCGCGGATTTGCGGTCGCAAAACGGCCGGGAAAACAATGGTCCTGTCACTTATTGAGCCGTATTTCGCAACGGATTCACCCCATATTATCAATGGGGTTTGTAAATCTGTCGCGAAATACGTGCCACACTTTAGTGGCACTTATTTCACACTGATTTTCAACTGATTTCGGAACGGAAATCTAACATGAATCCGTTCTGAAATAAGCCGTGTGAACGAGTCCTTAGGCTTCACACCAACATTACCCTGCAGTCCACACACAATTCGCAAAATGTATTGAACGCAGTACAGTAAGACAGGTTAATAAATACTGTCACATTCTACACTTCTTTAAAACTATTTAGAACTGGTGTGTCGGCGCCAAGTTTTATACATGTCACCCATAGTGCCTTCAATTATAAGGGTGCCATGCTGATAGTGCCCAACAGTAATAGTGCCCCTTTCTGTGTAGAATCCACAGAAAGATAATTGCACTAGACAGATTTCCTCTCACTAATAGCCACCCCCCCATTTTCACTGACACTTAAATGGTGCCCACATAGTGCATTTAAAACAAGTATATATGAGGCAGAGAGGTTCATAGTGCATTGAAGAGTAAATGCCCATATAATGTCCCCAAAATAAGTGTACATATTGGAGCCTACATATTGACAAGCAGAGAGCATTAACACTTATAATGCCCACACTGTCTCCCAAAAAAGTTTGCCAAGTACAGTGTTCTCTTGTGCCTTCAGTATTACTAGTGTCAAAGTGATTGTATCCAATTAAGATTTTCCCCACAGAGCAAATAATTATGCACCCAACTATAATATTGCCCATTGTCCCCTAAAATAACTGTGCATAGCATAGGTAGCTCAAACCGCCTGCAACATATTAATGCTTTCTTGTGTCCTCCACAATAATTGTATTAGTGTGCACCTGAACATAATAGTGGCCCCAAACAGAGTGCCTTAAGGGTGCTTTCACAAAGCGCAGTTTTGGTGCAGTTTTAACTGCGCTCCAATTAAACTGCCTTTATTACCAGCAAGCTTCTTTCAGTTGTCTTAATTGTTCAGAAAGTTGTTTCAAATAAGTCATCAATTACTGTGTGGGAAGTCTTGTGGATTACAAACACACTAATTGATTACTCACTTTCTGAACATTTTAGATAAGTGAAAAAAGCTTGCTGGTAATAAAGGCAGTTTAATTGGAGCACAGTTAAAACTGCACCAAAACTACACTGTGTGAAAGCCCCCTAAACCTGTGCTCAAATACTCACCTAGTTTTGTTACTATGATGTGCCTAGCAGTGCAAGCCACAGACCTCTTCTGGCATGTATCCTGAATGGCTTGCGAGACACACAGACAGACTTGATGCCAATAACTTACCTGCCTAGGCTGGAGATCTGTTTTCTTATATGTCACTGACCTAAGGTAAACTATGTGCTATGAAGGTTAACAGTTGGGCTTGGAGCCAATGCCTCCTAAGTTGAGTTGAAAGTAACAGAGATCTGCATATTCAAGGTTACCCAGATGCATTTTGTTAATGATGCCCTTGTTATGCTTTTTCTGTCTTGGGTTTGCATAATCTTGATGGCAAGAATAATGCAGTCTTCACCACCATTATTGCTGTAATAAAATTAGACCTTATAGAAATCTCTCTCCACACACAACATTTTGTGATTGCATTTTTATCCTGTCTGAACTAGTGTTATTTTTAAGTGTTTTTACATTTTGTTTGCTTTTATTTTTACTATATTTAAAATCTGCTTTTTTGGATATTCAAAATATTTATGTCCACCAAAGACTATAGTATTTCTTCTGCTTTTTGTATAAATATATTTGTATACAATTTGGAGCTCCACTTTTCTGTTACCAAGCTCCAAATCCATTGTATAGTCATAGTGATAATGACAAAAATCTGTCTGCTTGCAGTTCCCACTGGGGGAGCTTACAGACATACTAGATATTGTATTATTATCTAATTCAGTGTATAAACAGCAAATTTCCCTAAAAGCAGCTCAAAGTATGTTGAGACTAGCTGCTATGATGTCTCCAACGCACAACACACAAAGAAAATAGGAGATTTGGCCACTTTGTCTCTCTCTCTCTCTCTCTTACTATGAATAAGCAGCATTATCAGTAGGTAAGACATATTATAGTATTGAGGAGTATAGCTGTGAATCTTTGAATCCAGCACAGTGGTAAAATTGAGCACTTACTAGAACTTTACAGTTGTCAGATACAGAGGATATTTGTCCTGTGCATGCCAGCCAACCAATCAAAATTATCCACAGGTTAAAAAAAAAAAAAAAAAAGGAAGAAAAAAGGTAGCAAAAGGATGCGTTCAGGTTGAGAAGAATTGGAAGAGAAGAAAAAGATGGAGGTTGCGGAGGCATGGAAATTCTTTGAGGAAAGAATGTTACAAAATCAATATTATTTAGCAGAGCAGGTTTGGAGGGGAAAGCTATAGAAGAGAAGGACACTATGAATGAGAAAATTATTAGTTTGGATACTGAGTATGCTCAAAATATTTAAGGGTCAATATTTGGAGAGCAGCCCGTAGATGGGGAAAGGAAAGGTATAACTATGGAATATTTTTTTCCCTGATAAAGGACCAAAACTGATGTCTTAAACAAGTGGAGTCAGTGTTGATGCCTACTAAAAACAAGTTTAACTTACAGCTGAAATGGATTCTGGCTCTGGAAAATTCAAAAAATTAATATGGCTAACTTTTATTTTTCTATCTAGGGTTTCATCTTCTTTCTTTTGTCCTTGACCTTATTATCTGCAAACGTTTGGGTCTTTAAGTCCAGGATGAGAAGAACAGTAATTTTTGAGAAATTCACTCTTGCTGGAGTAAATGCAATTAGCTTGGTGGAATATGGGTTTGAATTTAAAGTAGGGAAAAGTAAAAATATAGCCTAGCCATGTGAATTTGAAGAAACCACACACTTTTGTAAGTCCAAAATGTTTTTGGATTTACGTTAACATTTTTATTTAGAATTTTAAGAGGCAGTTTGGATTGACCGAAATTAAAGAGGAGTTGTGGAAGGATAAGGAAAATGTCATAAATTAAATAGAAAATAAGCAAATGGTGAGTGGTTAAGATGTGAGTAAGGTATGGAAGAGATTTGTGATAGATAGAATAACAGACTAGACAAATAGACAAAGAGAGGCTGCATGGTGGAGTTCACATAGTGTATTGCCTGTGAGACAATTTCAGAAAAAGGGATGTCGGGAAGAGTGATTTGTGTGCAGCTTTTTTAAATTAAATTTATTCCAATTTTTAGGGGACGTTAAATGACCAAAAAAACGCAATTTGGGCGTTTGGATTTTTTTCTCTTCTAAGGTGTTCAGTGTACGGGATAAATTATATTATATTTTAATAGATCTGACTTTTTTGGATGCAGCGATACCAAATATGTGTAACTTTCTATTATTTTTTTTTGTTTTATGTGTTAAATGGCAAAAGGAGGTGATTTTAACTTTTCATTTTTTTACACTGTAACTGCCAAGTGTAAGCTGCAATTAGTAGCCAATACCGCCACGGCTATGTAGCGGGATCATGCTGCGATCCCGGCACTTGGACGTACCCATATGTCCAGGTGGGTTAAGGGGGGACTACTTTTTCACACAGGACTTTGTAGATTTTGATTACTTTTTCCTTTAATAAAGACCTTCAATTAAAAACTGCCTTATGTCTACTTGTGTTATGTTTGTCTAATATTTAAATTTGTTTGGTGATCTGAAACATTTAAGTGTGGAAAACATTCAAAAGGTTAAGAAATCAGAAACGCCACTGTATATAAAATTTACCACATTTTACTATTTTCTAAAAAATAAAAACGTGCTTTGCATCAGCATTTTCTAATGCCAATAACTTTTATTTTTTCCACTGCAAGAACTATGTAATAGCTTATTTTGTTTAGGGGGAGGTGTCATTTTTATTGTTAAATACAGCTTTTTGCATTCTTTCTATCCCATTTTTTCCCGGGAGCTGGAATGTCCAAAATGTCACAGTTCTGGTGTTAGTTATTTTATTTTTTTATATTAATGATGGTAACTTTTTATTGTTAATTCTGTTTTTAGATCAGAAATGCGAAAAGCGGGTCTATTTAGATTTTTTTATATTTTTTAAATAAAAAAAACTTTTTGAACTTGCTTGAACATGATCACTTGATTATTTGTACTATATATTGCAGTACATAGGTATTTTATTGATCTCCTATTACATTTTGCTATCATGGCGGGTCTGGAGGTCTTAATTAGACCCTTAGCTGCCATTACAACCAAATGGCACCCCCAAAATCTGTTCACAGGATGGGGGATCAGGCAGTGGAAAGGGGTAATGCACCCCTTCAAATTGTTTAGATGCTGGGTGTGGATTGACCACAGTATGTAAGTAGTTAAATGGCCAGGAACTACGTTATCTCCTGTCCCAGCTGCTGACAGCAACACATGACCTCGCCTCATCTATCTTTCATAGTAGAATGGTGTAAATTTTGTGTGTAGAGGTTAGCTCAAGTGCAGTAGAATCCTGGCAATGTTTCCAAAATAAAGTGGTTCCATAAAATAGGCAAATTTTGCTTGAGTGTAATATGAACACATGTCAAATCTAAGCATTTATACCTATGTTTATTCCATCCTTCATTACCTGTAAACAACTTTTTTATTCCGCTCCACTATAACGTAATGCAGTTCATTGGGCCTGAATAAGAAAAAAAGCTGATGTTAGGTAAATTTAATTTGCTGCTGGAGTGTGATTTGTGTTGTGGCGAGAAAATTCCCATTGCTATCTATGCTTCCAAATACTGAATAGGACTGATTATAGGGGAAACAATGTCATGTGAAAATATCTATTGTTCTTTATTAGGTCTACAACACTCCGGGCATAGAAACAAAACTATTTAGAATGAACCAGGTGCCCCGTTATCAGACTCTTTACAATAACCATGTAATTAAAATATGATCACGCAAATTACCTTAATTAATCTCTTTGCATAGGCTGCCTTCCCTTAGCTCTTCACACCAATTTAGTTAATGGTTTCAAAAATGATCTTTTCAGTAGTATATCTGTGGCCATGCCGAAAATATCAATTGCTATGCAAAGCAAAAGGCGGACATGCAGACAGGAATTCACGAGAAAATGTATTCAATGCTACAAATATGTCATTTTCCTTTCCGACAGGATTGCTGCATGGAAATTTGCTTATCTTTCTATGCCATTCACTAGCAATAGGGTATTGAACTCCACAGAAGATGGGAGTATTAGTGTAACATTGTGACACAGTGGTTTCTTACAATCACATTCCAATTTTTAGTCATGCCCAGCAATGCTCATCTCAAGTGTCTGTGAAATTACAGAATTTGTCATGACAAGTAAACTTTACATTAAATAAAAAATGTTCCTACATGTAAAGTAGAGGGTTTAACTTTTGTGCAAGCTACTGGTGCCAATCTAAGAAATTTCCCTATATGCATGTCCATTCAAAAAATACAAAACTTAATGAAGGGATCTTTTTGTGTTTTTTCAATGTAGGGACTTGTCTCTTCAAAAAAACATTGGGGGAACATTTGTGCCAGTCCTTGCTGGACTCCTAAGAGAGATAGAATACCTCATTTTGTATCATATAAAGAAGGCATCCTCAAACTGCGGCCCTCAAGCTGTTGGGAAACTACAACTCCCATCATGCATTTATATAATCTATAACAGTGAGAATGATGGGGGTTGTAATTTCCCAACAGCTTGAGGGCCGCACTTTGAGCATGCCTGATTTAAAGTTTAGCGAGGTCAGGACAGCAAATGACTCAGTAGGAAAAGCATATCTATGATGATGATTCTTTCCCTTCGGTTTGTGAAAATCTTTATTCTGAACTGTTCTGTTTGTTTTTGAAATAGGTGAAATATCCCAAACATTTATTTGAAAATGATCAGCAATTATAACAACTGCATCTTGTCATTCTCCTTCCCTTGCCTAAGGGAACAGTAAAATCTGTAAGAACTACATTTTCTGCTACAGAAAAAAATGTGTACAGAAAATATTTTTTTTAAGTTCATATTGTATGAAAATAAACAAAATCTAGCACCCATTAATAAGAAACATAAAGCTTTTTATCAGTCTAATATTTTGCAACTGTATATCTCGGCCAGGCAAAAAAGTGAGTTTTAGACCAAAAAAGTTTGCATACACGTAGCCCTTAGAGTCACAGAAAAAAATTCACACGCTAAAATAAATCATTCTTTTCAATGGGTAGCTGAAAAGATGAGGACAGTGTAGCCACAGCCGGTACAGCGGTAACAGCTACTTCGGGGCCACTTTGACACATAAAAAGACACTGGTGTTGGAAGTGGCACATGGTAACTGGCAGGAGCCCCCTACCATTTTTTGTAGCAGGGCCCAAGAACATGTCATATATGTGGTGGCAGCAAGAACATCCCAACGGGGAACATGCAGGTTCAGCTGGCAGGGCCGTAGTTATAGGGAATGCAGTGTTAGCCTGGGCTGCCGTCAGTCCTCAGTAACCATTTCAAGGCCCCATGCAGCTAAATCAAATGGGGCCCCACGCATTACTAGTTCCTATTTTTAACATATCACTGGGTCCCTTTTTGATTAGGGCCCCTGAAAGGAGTACTGCCCTACTGGCACCCCTGGCACCACTTTTACAGTAGCCTGACCTCAAAACTAGAAAACATTACCCTATGGACACTCAAAATAAAATTTGCAAGAAGAAATGAGTAATTGAAATAAGAATT
The DNA here is from genome assembly GCA_025379985.1 of Phyllomedusa bahiana. Classification (NCBI taxonomy): domain Eukaryota; kingdom Metazoa; phylum Chordata; class Amphibia; order Anura; family Hylidae; genus Phyllomedusa; species Phyllomedusa bahiana. The sequence continues at coordinate 145,815 of JAODAL010002040.1, forward strand.
TTTGCAATACGACCTTTACTATTGCTGTCTTTTACAGTGGCCTGACCCCAAAACCAGCAAAGATTACCTTTCGAACATTCAATAAAATTTTGAAGAAGAAATGAATATTTAAAACAAGATTTTTTTTTTTAATAGGACCTTGTCTATCACTGTCTTTTACAGCAGCATGACCCCCAAACCAGCAAAAATGACTTTTTGGACACTCTATGAAATTAGCAAGAAGAAAAGAGTTTTTAAACAAGATTTTTTTTTAATAGGACCTTGACTATCGCTGTCTTTTACAGCAGCATGACGCCAAACCCTTAAATGCCTATACTTTGTAAGTAGCAAATAAGAGTAGAAATAGATTTTTTTCTATGGAATATCTATGAAATGGGGTGTTATGGAAAAACTCTGACAGCAAATCAACAGTTTTTTTTGCTTCAGTCCTTGCAATTTGCGGTAGCCAACTAGGACTACAAATGAAATTTTTGCTACGGAATATCTAAGAAATGTGGTCTTATGTGACAACAAACTAGGATTAGAAATATAATTTTTTTCTATGGAATATCTATGAAATGTGGTGTTATGGAAAACTTTGACACCAAATCAACAGTGTTCTTGCTTCAATCCTTGTAATTTGTCCACAAGCTGCCCCCTCCCAAAACTGCTACAAGGAACTTTTGGGCAATCCAGAGACACAGTATGCAGCTAAATCAAAATCTCTGACTACTACTGTCTAGGATTCCCTAATCTTGCTGTACCCCAACCCTAACTAATCTATCTAGCAGCTTTTCCTTTGTGAAATTGCTGGGAAATGGTGTGTCTGCCTGCTTTGAAAAAAACACAGTAGAGAGAGCAATGTGTTCAGTTCACAATGTGCAACCATAATGGCATTCAGTAGGAAGTAAAGTGACATACATAAAACAGGGTCATGTGATTCTAGCACCAATGAGATCCCTACACCCCCCACTGATGACTATCTTGAACCCTTTCTGTGCTCTATACTGATTGGCTGGCTGCCAAAAGTACAGGAAGCAGTGAAAATGGCATGATCACAAGTCTAGATCTCGATTTATGATCTGATTTTAAGAAAAAAAATCGGATCGGATTAAGATTGACAAATCTGCAAAACTCAACTCGATTTAATCTTTTTTCGATTAAATCACTCATCTCTAGTCATGTGTCTCTGCTTATATCGCATTTCAGGGCTGTTCACATCTGAACTGTAATGTAAGGGAGTAGCACATGACCAATTCAGCCATTTAGCAGCTGCAGTGATGATGTTTGGTTTGGGAGAAAATAGAAATTAAACAGAAGACCAGGGAGGGCCAGTGCTGGAATAGCAGTGAGGAGGAAGGGGAGTATAGTTTTTTTTAATAGGCTTTAGAAGTTTATTATTTAATTTTTGGATAAACTGGACAACTGCTTTAACAATTTGACTTGTATTGTTATCTGAATACCTAGACAAAGGCCACCAGACAACACATATTAAACTAGTAACAAATTTTATTGAGAAAAAAAAAAAAAAAAAAGTCATTGACACTGTAATTGGAGTACCCACAAAACCACCCCTCATAACAAACATTTTATAGTACACATATCCAACCAAGAAAGGTAGCCCCAAGTGATATCATATAATAATGAAAACATATACAGAATATATAATGTAATAGATACCCCACCTGTAAATGGAATATCATATGAGAAAATGGTGGAAACATGGGCTCGTGCCCCAACGCGCGTTTCGCCTGCGCTTTGTCCAGGTGTAATGTGAAACATATAATGCCTGGTTAAAAAATGAATAAGAGCCAATAAGAATTGCCTTAATAGCAAAAGTATGGGCCAATGAGGAATCACAAGCTGTAGCATATGGAGAGAGACAGCGTGCGCCAAAAGAAGAAGAGGAAATGACCTCAGAGCACAACATGATTAATCGCACACGCTCCGTCCTCCAGTGCAGGTGCCACAGAGCAGCAGTATTAACCTAAACAAAGATTGAGACAAAATGGCCTCAAAACATTATCTCAAATGCACGGTAAGACCAGGCAAGCGCACTAGAGGAGAATAGGCTGAATACAAACAACAGTGAGCAGACCGAGCGGGTACGAAAGTAGTGAGCCAACATTGTATACGAACACCAGTGTAAATACTACAGTAAATATATAAGCAAAAAGTAAGTAATGAAAGGTAAAGACACAATACAAATGTATCAAAGTATGCAATCAGGACATAATATTAAGTAAATAATCAAGGTGTGTGTGTGTGACATAAAGACAAATACATAGTGACATAAATGAATAAAGTGAAAATAATGTAAAAACACAAATGGTGATTTAAATACCAAATGAGAAGTGCTCACCGTGAAATGCAAATAAAATGTGCAAGTGCAAGAATTTATTGTAGAGAAATTACAAAACAAAAACAATAAAAAGGCATGAGCAGTCCTCTCCAAATATAGTAAAACATGATATAATAATCACAGAAAAAATATAAATATACATATATAAATTATCCATAAGACATACAAAAATAAATAACGCCATATACAGACATATACAAAGCACAAAAGTGCACATCCATATGTTTAATAAACACGTGGCACAAATCATGAATGACATTGTATAGAAACATATACAAAGTGCAAAAGTGCAACGATAAAAAAATATTATGCAAGTATACAATTATATACACATACTTACATTTACACACATACATGCATATACAACACTTAAACACAGACATGAAAATATAGTAATAAAGTGAATGTCTGCCAGCAATATAAATAAAAAAATATTTATAAATTAGCACAGATACTTAATCCACTGTGTGAACACAAATAAAGTGCATGAGTACAAACAATAAAGATATGTCGGTGAACATAGATGATCCCACTTTGATCCAATATCAAGGTATCCTGAGTAGTCAAATATAACCACAAGACACAGAATAGTTCCAAAATGATCCAAAAGCATAACCTCAATAATAAGAGGGGTAGAAAATGTGAAAAAAAAAGAAAATTAATGAAAATGAATAAAACAAATTAAAGACATCAAATACCAGGAAGGAAAAAGAAAGAATAGAACACTATACTGTACATAAGACACCATAACTATATTAACAATAAATAAACCTACAAGGATCTACAAAAAATAAGAAACATTAAGTTGGTCATTTAATCCATTTTCTAATCATTTTCTAATCTGTTTCCTACAAGGAAAGAGCAAGAAGCTTTGGATGTTTTGGTGTCACTGGCAAATGAACAAATGTTTACAACAAGGGTTACGTTTCTTCATTTCTTTGACCTAGATCAAAGAAGTTTCCTCCACTTTCCATGTTCCCTAATTATTAATTATGTGTTAGACTCTTGTCTAAGGAGTTTATGAATATCAGTATGTGTAATTCTAGAGGGAACTGTAGTACCACCCATAGGCGGGTTATACGTGAACTCCATTAGATGAAGGATGTAGTATTTAAAACATCGGATAAAGGTGGAAATTTTGTGGTCTGGCCACCACAGATGTTTGAAAAGGAAACCCTCAGACAGCTTTGCGACTCCAATTGCTATACGAGGTTAACTTTTTACCCCTCTCAAAAATTCTTGGATCTATCTAAGGGTTATTATTGACTCGGCAGATGATCAGAATCTTTTGACATCTAAACAAGGTAAATGTCTAGTACATGAACATCCCAGAGTGGCCTGCTTGTATCTTTTACTAAAAATACACAAAAATGCTTCTTGTCCTCCAGGTCATCCGATTGTGTCTGGTCAGGGTAGCCTATGTGAACAAGCTTGTAGATTCATTGATGACTTTCTGCATCCCATTGTGGAGATATTGCTATCATATTTAAAGAATACAAATGATGTACTCCTAAAAATGGATAATATGCAATTGGATCCAGACATGATATTGGTGACCTGTGATTCGGATTTGCTGTACACTTCCATCACACGGTCTTCTAATGATACATACTGTCCTATAAATGACTGATTTGGTTAAGGACCTTTGTAATTTTATTTTGGTGCTTTTGGAATTTGCATTCACTTATAATTTTTTCATTTTCCATGAGACTTTTTACCTGTAACTTCAGGGTACAGTTATTGGGGAAGCTTGTGTGCCGTCATATGCTAATGTATTCCTGGGGTTGTGGGAAACAATTATTTTCTTGTACCGAAGGTACAATACTGGGGGAGGTACATAGATGACGTTATGTTTATCTGGCAGGGTACCTTGGAGGACCTCAGTGTCTTCATGGAGACTCTGAATGCTTATCCATTTAAACTTAAACTCATATATAAAACAGGTAGAGATAATTAGTATTTTTGGGACATCATGTTTGATGTGAATACTGTTGAAGTTGTACATTCGGACCATTTTAAGAAACTGATGGCGCCAAATGCACTACTACATACCATCTCATCTCATCCAAAGAGATTGATTAAAAGCATTCCTATTTGCTGAAGTTTCAAACTATTAACTACAAGAGGTCACAGTGATATTTTGGTATGAGTTAATATATATGCAGAAGACATGACACAACATATCTCTCTAAAGGACCCACTTGAAGTTGTCATCCTTTTGGTAATTGTAAGGCATGTACCAACATGGACACAGCAGACTTCTTCAAACAACAATATATTTAAGATCACACATACCACTACATGTACTACTGTAGGGGAAATATATTTTGCTAACTGCCCATGTGGTTTAATTTATGTGGGCATGATTTCTAGGGAGTTTCGGAGAAAAAATTGCGAGCATATACTTTTTGGGCGGCTGAAAATGAGAGTGACATTCCCTCTAATTCTTTTCCCTTGCCCACTTAAAAAAAAAATATAACGTGAGGGAAAAGTTTCTTGTTTCGTGGAATTATTGGTGCTATCAAATTAGGGGGGGGAAATTTGGAATTTTCCAAACTGGCCCACAAGGAGGTAAGATGGATTTTTACCTCGGATTATGTATCCCCAAATGGAATAATTGAACGATTTAATTTTGCTCCTTTTTCTGTAACCTTGGATTTTTTATTTTTTGTTAATTAAATTTATGTTGCTTATGTTATTTTTTCTTTTTCTCTTTTTTCTTCCTTGTATTTGATGTTTTTTAATTTTGGTTGCTATTCGTTTTTGATTAATTCCTTTTTGCATTTCAAGTCCTCTTGGAATTATACAACCCGTACTTGGATGGGGGGTTTGAATAAAAAGTCCTCCTTTCATTTGTATATTTTAAAAACAAAAGCAATGTTTTCAGATTATTTTTATCAATTCTTTCAAAAAACAGTAATTTATTTTTAAACAAAATTTTCTAAAAGGGTTTTTTTAAAATTTTAAAAAACTCAAAAATTTTTTTTTCGCATTTCAAAAGTTGCATTTCACGTTGAGCACTTCTCATTTGGTACTTGATTCACCTTTGGGTTTTAATTACTTTCACATCAACAGTGTCAACGGGGAACCCTGGGCCCCAAAGGGTTGTTTTTTACAAAACTCCCCCCTCCGCTTTGCTATCTGCACTTTTCCCCTGCCATTTGCTTCCAATTTATCGCATTTATAAACACAAACCCCAATCTTAATCAAGAGGGGCACTTTTTTTTAAGTCTCCCCCCCTAATACAGCAGGACCCAGGGGAACATAAAAGGGTCAAGATATTTGCCCCCTCCCCGGGAATTTAAAAACTTTTTAAAAAATTAAAAAATTAAAAAACATTAATTTAATAAATGGCTTATTCTCAAGTAATTTTTTAAAATTTCAAAAACCGATTTTTTTTGGAAGGGCGAATTTTGGGGTGTTTTCGCGGGAACGAAGTGTTTTTTTGATTGATAAAATGGCTGCGAGCACAGGGGTTTTTCGGGGGAAAAGAAGCTGGGAGGAAGAAAGGCGTAGCCTAATACATTGCAGAGATAAGCCAACAAAAGGCCGGGCGGGATTCGAGAAAACCCCCGCACAATTAAGTTCGCCATGCCCTTTCACACTCTTCCCTTGTTTTGGGGGAATGCCCCCCTTGTCTCGGAGACGCTTCTTTTTTTGTTCAAAATTCTGTTTTTGGGGGGTATTGGGAACGAAGTCCAGTGTGCGGCCCCAATGCACTGCATATACATTTTAATGCATCCAAGGGTTTTCTAAGCCTGTTCCGGGTTGTATTATTAAAAAAGAAACACTTTTTTACAATCCAAATCCCACTTAATTTTGGTTGCTCATTTATTTTGCGCAATTTAGATCCGGGGGTTAATTAAGCATTGTTCTGCGTTGGGTCACTAAAAAAAACTTCTTTTTAACCACCAAAGAAGAAATTTTGCCTGTAGCAACTTCTATCCGAAGGTTTTAATTACAGTTTTTGTGTTCCTAAAAACATGCCGTTTTAACAAAATACAAAGCTGAAATTGGTGGCACACTTTTCTTTGTGCAATTTACACCCAAAGGGTTAACTAATATTTTTCTGCAGTTTTACTTAGCAAAAGAAAGTTTTTTTTTAAACCGCCAAAGAAGAAAATTTGCCGTAGCTAATTCATATCCAAGGGGTTATTTAAACCTATTTGTGCTTTTATATTCAGAAAAATAAACTGTGTTTTAAAAGGCAATAAAAGTAAATTTTTTTGCCCTTTTGTGGAGGGGCAATCTATATCCAAGGGTTACCCAAGCTTGTTAGTGGGGTTATTTGAAGAAAAAACAGGGTGTTTTTTTTATCAATACAGATATTTTTCTAAAACCTGTCTTACATTTTAGAAAAAAAGAATATTTCAGACAGAAGGTGGCGGGGGCTTTTCCCCCTGCGAAGGCGGGGGCACAAACATTCCTGGCAAAGGGCCAAAGGTGCAGCACAGCAAGGGACTCGCAGCAGGGGTAACTTTCCGTGAGGCCAAAAACTCCCGGGTGTCATCTAGCGGCCGTGTGTTGCAGCAACCCATGGTTCTTGTTTGGGTTTTATAGGTTCATCCACTTCCTCCCAGTTTGAATCTGAAAACCCCCCAGCCCAAAGATCGGGGGGGGGAATCAAAAAACCCTTATTTTGGCATGGACAAGAGCGGGTAGTGGTCCTCACCTGCCTCAACCCGCCCTGTCCCATCTGGTTTCCCCTCACAAGATCTCTAGTGGTCTGGCTTAGCCCAAATATAGCGGGGGATGAACAATTTGAGGACAGTCAGCGCACTTGGGCAGCAAGAAAGGGGGGCCAATACCCCCTGCTTCTGGGTAGGCGGAAAGTATAGATGGGAGAGGGGGGCATGGGGGGGGCAGTTGTGAGGGGTCAGCCCTGCATACCAAAAGACCGGGGGATGAGAAGAAGTGCATGAATCACAAATTGATATAAAGTAGCCGGGCACTTGGGGAGCCGGTAAAAGAAAGGGGCTTCATCATGTCAGGGAGAAGAGGGCGTCAGCTTGGCTTCAGGCAGGGGCGCGCCGCAAGGGGGTTTGTGGGTGTGAGTCAGCAGGGTAGCAGCATGTGAGGTCGGGGCCAACGGCCAGGGATAAAAACCCTCTTCACAGGTCCAAAAAAGTAGCGGCACAGGGGCTCAGCGAGGCACGGCGGCAGTATTCCATCAGTGCGGAGCGTTGGCGGTAAAACAGATACTCGGGGGGGGGGTGTGGGCAGTTCTTTGCTAAGACCCCGAGGGAATAATATGGGAATGTAGAATCTGGGGGCAAAAAGGGAAGCGTGGCCAGGATCTAACTTTGGCACCACGGCCCTGCGTCAACCATGCAGCATCCCCATCCGGTGGCCCTGGGAGAAACTTTTTTTGGGGCTCAGAGTGGGGTCCTTCCGCCGCCACAGCAACAGAGGGCGCCCAGTGGCACCTTTCCTTTGAGCCAGTAAAGGCCCACCACCTTGCGAAGGGAGTGTTTCTCTTCCCCATCTCCCCCGGTCCAGATCTCCTGTTCCTCGTCCCAAAGGCGCAGCAGTCGTTCAGCGAGGCAATTGTAACGGGGGAGGGGTCCGCGGGGCCCAACGAAGCGTGATAGCTAAGCCACGCCAGGGAAGGAGTCTAAGTACCCCCGGGTTTTCCCAGAGCCCACCGCAAAGGGGGATGGACTTGCTGGGGCTGGGGCTCCCAGGTCGTTCCCCTGAGTGACTTGCTTGCGTGGCGGCCGGGTACAGCGGGGTGCAAAATCGAAACCCCGGGAGGCGTATCGGGGACAGGCAAAAGGTCGGGCGGCGGCAGAGGTTCGGGTCAGAGGCGGGCAAAGGTCGGGGGGGCGCAAACAGGCAAGGTCAAAACGTAAGCAGGCGGACGGTACACGGGAAATAAAGACTGAACTCAAAACTCTAAACCTCCAAAACCCACCAAACAACGGCAGGGGTGCAAGGACGTCTACATAATAGGACCAGCGGCCTCAATTAACCCAAAAAAGGGCGAGGCCCTTTAAACCCGGACCAGCCGTCGGGGGCCCCGCCTTAAGCAGGGTTAGGGGGGCCGGGGCTTTTCAACGGGACAGGAGCGGGGCTTTTGACGGGGTTTCCACCCTAGAGCGAAGGACCAGCTGCGGGCCCCGCAGCCCCGTGCCGGACCCCGGCGCACAGGGGGGAGGCCGGGCGAGCTGCGGCCCACGCGCCGTGACAGCAATTGAAAAGAGAAAAAGTTTGACCCCAACCATTCTAAGGTGCAGAAGTTCCCGGGTTTTTCCTCCAATTTGTTGGTACTCAGCCCCCCTTTCCAAAGGGGACTCTGCACCATTCAAAAAACAAATGGTTGTCTAGCCAAGATGGAGATTTTTCCAAAGTTTTTTTTTTTTTCCCAAAAAAGGTAGACCAGCACTTCAAAAATATGTAGAACGAAGGTGGGCCATCCTTGAGCTTATCGGTTTGTTCCAAGGTGCACGGCACGCGGACGTCTGGAGCTGTAACAGGGTAAGGGCCAGTACAGTCCTTTTTGGGCCCACTGGGTGAATGTCTTCCTGCCCAGGACACCAACAACTTAGGCAGGAGACACCGCTTTCTCCTCCACGTTGTTAAATTGTGGCTCCTGCGTCAATGTCCGCCCCCCCACCCCCCATCAAAAGCCTTCAAAAGTACTGCTCCATAACCACATGTAAAGGGCACAGCGGGTCGCGCAGTTCTACACCGGGGCTTGCCTTGCCGAACAAGTCCACGGGGAGGAAGTGCTCCGCGTCATGCAAAAGAAATCGATTGTGGGCTTTCTCCGTGCCAACTGAAAACTGAACCATGGTGATGGAAAATGGAAGAACAGGTGCCACGCGCAACCAGGAGGGATGGTCAATGCGCCCGAAAGGCGCACGTGTTTAAAATCGGGTTGTAAAAAGGGTTTCCCTGAAGTCTTAAAACCGATTTTAAAAGATTTGAAAATGGCCCCGGGAAACTGGCATGCATTTCATCCTTTCCTACAAAGCCAGGAAAAAACCCTCCTCAATTTGCAGGGGGCAGAACAGCCTCCCCCAACACACTCTATTGCGATGTTTCCCCCTTGGTTTTTCCAGCCTCACATGTTGGACCATGTATAACAAAAAGGCCTTTAAACGTTTTTTGATATCCAGGCGGACAGGGTACCCCCCTCTGTAATTTTATGCCCAGCCAGGGCAACTCATGCGTGACACCTGCCGTTTCTGAGGACATTCGAGGAGGCAAACGTTTTTGGTGGGGCGCCAGGACAGGGATGAAAACGCTTTCCCACTGCTTCATTGTCCTGGAACAGATCTAAAAAATCTGTCTGGGCGGGGGAATGGGAATGGCACTACATCTCTGGCTACATGGTCCGTGGGGACTGGAACTGGAGGGGGGGAGGAACATGGGGCAGAAGGCATTGCCGGTAATGGATTTTTTCTACCCAGTACAAAAGGAGTAGTAGGAGCAGCTGGGGAGGAAGGGGGAGAGGGGAAGACGAGGAGATGACCCCAAGCACCGTGGCATGTACAGTGGAGATGGAGGCGAGAGCCCCTCGGAGTCCTTGTCAGATGGCCGCAGCTGCTGATTTGCCTGGCTAGTGACCCGAATAGTCACCACCGGAAGGGGATGATTCCTGGCTCTCCACCCTATTGGACCCTCGCTACCGGTCCAAAATGGGCCTTTTTTTTTTCCCCCAGCTTCTGAAGGAAGGAAAAAACTCAAATACTTAGAGAAAATCCTCCAATAGTGACCAAATCCCATGTGCGGCATCGTCCCTGCTGACAGGCCTTGACCAGGGGGTTCTTCAGCGTCACGTACTAGACGCGGGGTGTTGGGGAAAGGTGGGGGGGGGGGGAGGGAAGACCCTCCACACAGCCCCCCTAAACTGGGTCCTGATTTCGTTCCTTCCCCGCCAGTAGGAGGGAGTCGCCGCAGCACACAGGGAAAGGAGCATCCCCAACCAACAGGTTGGGCTACTTGGATCACTCTGCCACCCCAGTTAGAAGATCCCTGGATACTGGGCAGCCAAAATGGATGTTGGCTGCAATTGCCTAATTTGCAGGGGAGAAACTTCCCGCCCTGCCAGTAGTTTTGGGGATCAGAGCGGGTGTTCAGTGCAGGGGGGGGACCATCGTTACCCCAGGGAACCGCTTGTCCAGGGAAAGGTGGGAAAGATGACCCCTTTTCAAAAGAAACAGGCGTGGATCGGCCAGGATTTCCACACACCAATGCCTTAGGGGTCAATTACATCAGTCTTGACGCTTCCGAAAACTTTTAGAAATGATCTGGATTCAAACTACCTGTCAGCCCCTATTCGATGTCGCCCACCTCTGATGCCACACATCTGCTGGACACTTTCCTCCATCCCCCAACCATCTTTTCCAGGGAGTGGTTTTGCCACCCCTCCACACTTGAAAGTGCCACTTATGACCTCATCTGCTGTTATTGCTCCCGCCGTGACCTCCACCTGTGTCATTTGCCACCTGGTCCTACTCCTTTTTTGCCACCTCCAATGTTTTGTGCCACTCTTGACCTATGCTGTGCGGGCAGCTGCCAAAATTCACACTGTGTCATTGTGCCACTCGTGGCCCACTCCTGTTTTTTTCCACCTCCAGAATTTCATTTTGTCACGTCTGACCTCATGCTGCGCTTGGGGGTGCTGCCCTGACCTACACACTCTGTCTTTTGCACTCTGTGGGGCCCACTCCCTGTTTTTTTTCCACCTCCAAATGTCATTGTGCCCCCTCTCTGAAACCCCATGCTGCTGTGGCAGTGTGTCACCTCCCCCACTCGTCATGATGTTTCCACCTGAGCCCTCAGCTTTTTTTTTCCCCCCTGTCGCTGTCATGATTTTATAGGCTACATTCCCCCTTCAGTTTTTTTTTTCAGTTTAGCCCTCTTAAATGCCCAGGGAATTTTATGTGAAGCGATTCTAAGAGCGGTGGCAGTCATTGCATGTCATGTAAAAAAAAAATTGTATGAAGACCAAACCAAACCCCTCTGCAATTTAAGCTGGCACCAAAAGTTCCCAACGCACCCACACTCTGTGCCCCTGGAAAAAACAGTTTTTTAACGTGATTCGTCCCAAAGTAAAATTTGGATTTGAAACAAAATTTGTCGGAAAATTCGGGAAGTCACCCAAACGAATTTTTGAGAAATTCAAACCCCTCTTTTAAATTTAAAAAAAGTAATGAGGAAAACCAATAAATAATGGGTGTACAGTTACCAAATAACTTCACAAAACCTTATTAAAGATGACTGGACCATTGCATAAAACAAAAGCAGATTTACCTTTTATGCCATCACTTTTTTTCTTATAGATGATAAGTTCTTACGAGTAGGGCACACGTCACCTATTTACATTTTTAATGTTTTTTTTTCACAGAGTACAGTTTCCTTTACGTGATACATATTTTATGATGCCATGTTATCTGTTTTTTAAATCACAAGCAATGTAGTCTTGCTCAAGTAGCTCCCTATTCGGTTTGACACCGGATTGATTGAAAAAAAAAATGTTTTTTTTTTTAATTTTTGCAAAAATTTGATTTGGACCAACCCAAGTGATTTCACTAATATTAAGGTTTAAATGCATTCTGGCTCTAATCCAAAGCACAACACTAGTCACAGCAAGGGTCAGTTAAGATAACTTTCTGTTCTATAAAATCTTAGTACATTAATTGTCAAGTTAAAATGTGCTACATCTGTTAATATTTATATCCTTTACATTGTAAAGTATAATGGAATATATTGGTGGTTTATGAAAAAAGGTTATTATTTTAAAGATGATCAGGTTAAACTTTTTACTTTCAAAGGAAAAGGTTGGGAAAACCCCCGGAAAAAAAGGGGGGAGGGGCAAACTTTGAGTACAATTCCTTATAGAATAAAAAGAACAGCAAATGCCAAAGGGTTTTTGTGGAACCAAGTATGATTTATTTAAGAGAGAATTCTCATTCTCATCGAACCGAGAATTTCTGTAGTGTCTTGTGCATTAGGATTTATCTTTTTTATTTTTTAATCAGATAATGAAATATATTCAAATTATGGTTACAAAATTAATAATCTAAGATGAAATATAGAGTTCATTGTAAAATAATGAGATTCTTTTACATTAATATTTTTATGTAGCCCACCGATATTAGGGAAAATATAGATTTTAATCTAGAAATCCTTTTTGGAGTCTATAAACTATTTTAATAGCACTTGCTTATAACAAAAAAGTGAAGGGAAATAATTATTTGATACCTTTCTGTGGTTATAAGTTTTCCCACTGACAAAGACATGAATAGACTATAATTTTAAGGGTGGGTTAATTTTAAAAATCCAATTTTTTTTTTTTTTTACAAATAATCAATAGGGGATAACCAAAAAATACATACCTAGAAAAAATATCAACCCTTTAAAACATCACTTTTAATAATAACCATTTAAAAACCAAAAAATACACACTCCTAAAAGGAATACCAAGGAAATATAGTATGTAATCAAATTATACCCCTCCCCCTCAACTGCGTATTTTCGAGTCAATTAATAATAAAAACGACCTCCCAGTGGGGAAAAAGTATGGTATTCTGTCCCCCATACACTAAAAATCCCCCAAAAAACTTTTCCCCCAGCAAGCTACCGCCCTATGAGGGTGACCCGCAAATATTTACCCCCTTTTTTACTCCTAATAACCCCCCAGAGCTCCAAAATGGGGATGATAGTATAAACTTAAATAAAAAAAATCACCTAAACAAAAACAAATAATCTTTTCTCAGTAGGGGGTTCTTTCCAATTTTTGGGAAAGGAGTATTTGAAAACCCAAATTTTAATAACAAGGGGCTTAACCAAATAGTGTTTTCCATACCGTCAGTATATGTTGTTTAAATTTTTGAGATTTTTTAAAAAGGTTTATTAAAAATGATGTTTTAAAGGTTGAATTTTTTCTAGGAAAAATAGTTGTGTGGGTTTTAATTTAACATTGACAGATAGAATATCCAAAAAAAAAACCGAAAATCACATTGCAAAAAATTTATTTTCATTTACCCGTGAAAATAGTGTTTGACCTTGGCAAACAAACTTAAAGGGGTTGCTCAGTAAAAGGATTGCTTTTTTTTGCATATATATACTTTACATGTCCTACCTATTTTTAGATATCCCTTTTGTATGGGCTGCACACTCCTGGTCACTATAGCTACAGACCCGTTTGAATCTTCCTGGTAGGCTGCAGCACGATCACTATACTACAGACCTGGTTCCCCCCCCAGCTCATCACTTTAGGCCAGTAGTAGCAGTAAACCCCCCCTGATTTTAAAATGAAACCAACAAAACAGGGCGGGGGGTGTGAGAATTGATGTAGTGAGACAACCCCTTTAATAAATTGGGGGAAAAAAATTGTTGGGAAGCAAGCATTTAAAGTTTTTTTGTAGTTGAGATGAGGGTTTTTCACACATGTCAGGAATTTTGGTTTCCCCTCGTCTTTGCGAAAACATCTCTAAAACTTTAAAAATTTGAGGCTTCCCCCTTTTCAAATCGGAGCTTCAAACCCCCCTCCAAATTTTTTTTTGGGGTTAAGCAAATCCCAAAAAGGGAAAAAGGCCCCCATTTTTTAGAGACATTTTTCTTGGTCTGACGAAACTGTTTTGGGCCCTAATGCCATGTTACATTGGAGGAAAAAGGGAATTTTGGGAAGCCTAAGAACACCCTCTCAAATGTGAAAAACGGGGTGGCCTCATGCTGTAGGATTTTTTTTCTGCAGAAAGGGATTTGGGACTTAAGATATCATCCAGGGAAGTTAAAGCTTGGGGGGAAATGGGTCTTCCAAATGGGCAATGACCCGAACATCTGCCAAACTGGTTACAAAGTGGTTATGGAAACTAAGTAAATGTTTTGGGGTGGTCCCTCACAAAGCCCTGACCAAACCCCATTGAAAATTTATGGGGAAAGTGAAAGGCAAAGGGGCAAGAAAGGGGACCTAAAACATCCTCGTTAACCAGTTCTGTCAGGAGGAAGGGGTCAAAATTTCCACCAACTTTGTGAGAAGCTTTTGGAAGGTATCCAAAATGTTGACCCAATTACAAATTTTAAAAGCAAGCACCAAATCTAATGAAATGTAGAAACTTTTGACTTTAGAAAGTAATTAGAAAGAATAAAAAAAGCTTAAAAATTCTCTCTGGCAATATAAATAACAGGGTTTTTCCCACTCATGTCAATAGTGGGAAAAAAAATGCATATGTGTCTTTTTATATAGTGCATGTAAAATCCTGGCTTCAAATGTATAAGTAATGTTGTATTATTAATATATATATAATATATATTTATTAAAATATATAAAATATATAATATTAATTTTATATATATTATATATAATTAAAATTATATAATATATAATTTTTATATATATAAATATATATAAAAAAAAATATATAATTAATATATATATATATATCACCAAGAAAAAAATCCACTGCACTCCAAAACAAATAATGGTGTAAAAGTGATTTATTCCTCCCTACCCCCAAGCGACGTTTCTGCTCCTCACGGGGCCTTTGTCAAGCATAGTTTAAATTAATAGTTGTTAATTTATACCAAACTTGTTCAATTTCAATGATTAATCATCTTAAAGTATACATAAAAATTTCATGATCAAATGCATAGTGCAATCGCAAGACAAGAATAAATATCCATTTCTTCGATAAAAATGTATAATACATTTAAACATAAATACACAAATAAAAAAATTTTAATAAACAAAAACATACATAATCAGTAGGCGGAGATGTAAACAAACTCACATGTAGCTGCACTAAAGGGCCGTAAATCTCGGCGTCCCTACATGTGAACTGCGCATGCCCATAACCTCATATTAGAAAATGGAAGCACTTGTATGCTCCCGGTGCCCAAACAGGAAATGGTCTTCACCGGGGCAAACAGCGCATGTCCGGAAGAATAACACTAACCAATGGAAACGTCTCTATGGTAACCGTCATTAGGATTAGCGCATGCCCAAACATAATCCAGGCAGTGCGTCCATAGCGACAGTCACTCAATGTACGTACCATAAGGTAACATTAATTAACGCATTTCACCCATCATAATTGCATAAAATAGACGGCAAACCCATATATATGTGTTATATATATATATATATATAATATATATATATATATATATATATATATATATATATATATATTATATATATATATATATATATTACCTACCAACTGTATATGTCTATATAGATTTACTTATTTATTTCTGCCAAGTACATGATTGCAATGTGGAAGCTTGGAGCCCTAAGCCTACATGCTGGAGTCAGATAAATCCTGAACTCTAAAATTACAGATTCATGTTATACTTCTATAACCATGTATTTTATGAAAGTGGACATCTAGTAAATTGTAAAAATTCCATCAAATGGTTTACAAACATGGGTCTCTCCATGTAATTGTGCATTGAAATGTAACATTTTATGAACGATGCATAAAAACTCATGCTTGTGGCTAGAAGTCTTAACAAAGCAAAGCCTCAAATTTACAAAACCTAAAAATAAAAGTTCAAGAGTTCATACATGCACTTCTGTCTACATCTACATGGACACATCTTCACACATTCAGCAGAATTAAACAGATCAAAAATCTGCATAATCCAGATGCCAGTAAACATTTCGATCATTGAGTCAACAAATGGAAGTCTATGGGGCCGGCGGGCCGCGCCCCCGCACCCGACCCTTATTCAAGCCGGAATTGCGAGCGCAACCCAGCTCGCAATTCCGGCTTGAATAAGCCGTGTGAAGCGGGGCTTTGACGTCAAATCTAGACACTTAACAGTTAGAACAGCCAGACCAAGTTAAAGGTGGTCTGCCTGAGCTTGAGTTGTCATAGTGGAACTACAATGCGCCTGTATGTATGATCTGCAGAAGAATAGGTTAACACATTTTACAATTCCTTAAAGCTATTTAGTACTGACCTGTTAGCGCCAGTATTCATACATGTCACCCATACTCTTTTATTGGCATAATTTTTCTTCTTGAGTTGCTAAAATTGGATAAAAGAGGAAGGAAAAGAAAGACAAAACAAGGGCCCACCTAGTGGGACATGTATGAATTGGGCCGTGCTAGTTATCTGGCATCAAAAAGCTGTAAAAGAGCAGTCGCCCTCTAAACTGGCTCGATAAGCACAAAAGCCTGACTTATTAATGCGGCAAAGATTTGGGGCGTTCTGGAGGTGTGTCGCACCACATTCATAGAATTAGACACATTTATGATTCTTTGATGCCAAATCTATGCACATAACAGTCAGAAAAGTCAGACCAGGGTAAAGGTGGTTTGCCTGAGCCAGACTTGTCATATTGGCACCACAATACACCTATATGTATGAACTGCAGAATAACAGGTTCATACATTCTGACGCATTATACACCACCTTAGAGCTATTTAGAACTGGCCTGTCAGTACATGTCATACATGTTGGTCCTAGTGTAGTAAACTTGAAAAGTTGGTAATATTAATACACAATGCTCACCTAAGTGGGTTGCATGACAGTGGTACAGTTCAGTATATAATTTTAAAAAAGTCCAGCAGCCACGCTCTACCACTGCAAAATCCCCGCATGGAGGGATTGTCAGAGTAATCAAAGAAAAATCTTGGATGGATAAATTAACTCAATAATGTTGGACTACAGGTGCTAAGACTTTAAAGCTTAAAGAGAACCTGCACATAATTTTTGCCCCCCTGACTGAGGGCAGCACAAGCTAATGACAGACATGCTGTTTCCAGCTCTGTGTCCTTTATTCTGTAAGATGCTATAGTTTTCGAGTATTTAGTGCTCACACCTGCAGTTTTCAGCCAGAAAAGAGTCATTTAAAGAGTCAGTTTTTTTAATTCCCCAGCCACCTGAAACTAGCCCCGCCCACTTCAACTGATAAACCCATTACTTTGAATAGGTAGAAACATGTGAATGTCAGTAGGCGGGGCTAGCCTTTGGAGGGCTAACACTTGCTCATGAATAAGATTTGAGCATTAAATGCTCTAAAACTGCAGCATCTTACAGAATAAGGAACACAGCGCTGGAAACAGCATTTCTGACACTAGCTTGTGCTATCCTCAGCAAGGGTGTCCAAATCTATGTGATAGGTTCCCTTTAAAAGAGTACAATTGAAAATTACACTTTAATTGAAAAAAATGTCAGTTTGTTGGAAGTTTATTTGCCGGATTTCCCAACAAAATTAAATTCAGTCCGAATTACTTCGGACGAATCACGTTAAAAAACAGCTATTTCCAGGCTGCACAGAGCCTGCAGGGTGCTGTTGAACATTGTGCCATGCTTAAATATGCAGAGGGAGCTTGGTTTGGTCTTCATACAATGTTGTGTTTTAGTATGACACGCATATGACTGCCGCCGCTCTTAGAATCGCTTCACTATAAAATTCCCTGGGCACTTAAGAGGGCAAAACTGACCAAAAAACTGAAGGGGGAATGTAGCCTGATAAAGTCATGCCAGCGAAAGCTGGAAAAAAAAAAAACTGAGAGCTCAGGTGGCAACATCAGTGACAGAGTGTGGAGGTGATGGCGGCAGCCACAGCAGCATGAGGTCAGACAGTGGCACAATGACAGAGAGTGGAGGTGACGGCGGCAGCAGCATGAGGTCAGACAGTGGCACAATGACATTCTGGAGGTGGCATAAACAGGAATAGGCCACAGAGTGGCACAATGACACAGTGTGGAGGTCACGGCAGCAGCAGCATGAGGTCAGACAGTGGCACAATGACATTCTGGAGGTGGCAAAAACAGGAGTAGCAACAACAACAACCTTCTGGACTGCCAGATAAACCACGTCTTCACTCAAAGCTTCTTTTATAGACTTTAATAAATCCTTAATATGTACATCAGCTTTCTTGCAGCTGCTTGTTATGAAAATATGCTTTTTCATCTCACAAACGTACAATTTTCCCAAAGGGTTTACACACTTCAGCTATACAGCATTTTCAGCTTATTTCTCCCCAAACCCTTGTAGTACAAAAATAGCAATTTTATATAGCCTTTTTAGTACTTGTTTACCGACGATCGCCTCTCAAGCAAAAACTTTCCCTGTGTCCTTCGACTCTGTTGAACGCAGCAAGGACACGGGGCGCCTGCGACTTTGGGGTCCTCCCCCTTTGTAAAGCTCACCGTGTACGTAGGACATTTCTTTTATGTGTGCTGCACTTATACGTATAGATTAACCTCTTAATTACCGCTGTCTTTCTTTTCTCTCGCATATTTTACATCCTGCTTAAACGTTTCCACTTAGAAACATATCATTTTTTGCTTTTTATTTACATATTTACATTATGTTTTCAAGTACCGCCCTTGACTTCCCCTTTTTTAAAACCCCGGGGTTCAGGCTTCCAGAAGAATACCCAAATTTGATTTCCCCCTCTGAAACAATATTTTTTTGATCTCATAAATTTTTCCTTTCCCTTTACCTTTCCAAATGCACCAGCACAAATTTCCCTAATATTGGGGTCCAGGTTAAAAAAAAACTACTACAGTTTTTTTGAAAAATTTTTTATCACTTTTTTATTTTTTTCTTATCTAATTTTGAGAATTTTCTTTTTTATGTTTGTTTTGTTAAACGTTTGTTAACGGTTTCGTTTAATCTAGTTTTCACTTGTCTGTCGTTTTTTCCTACATATTTTTCCCACACGGGCATTTCAACATATAAACAATAGTTTGACGATTTATTTTCGACAAAATTGAAATCGGGACAGTTTTTATGTTTAAATTTTTTTGTCATGCGATAAATTTGGTTAAAATCTGTGCTCATCATTAAAATGCCCTTTTTCGGCCTTCCCTTTATTTGGCGGCCACAAAACAGCTTACAAAATAGCGGGTGAATTGTGGCGACTCATGACTGGGATGTGTATGGTTTCGATTGGCTAAAAAACACATGACCTTGTTTTACATAGAAGAGGTTTCTGTTCAGCCTCAGTGTTTTCTCAGCGTCTCAGGCAAAGGGGGCCCTTTTCTTTTTGTCCAAACAGCTCAGCGAAATTATTCATTTCTACCCGAGAAACCCCTCTATTAGCTGGATTTAAATTAGTTGGATTAGAGATTGGGAAAATTTTATTTGTTAGCAGGAATTTTAAAAAAGCATCTACCGCTGTAAATTTACGGGGGGGAGCGGGGGTTTGGGGGGAAACCCCGCGGCGAAAAAAGAAAGGGGCCTAAAAATTTTTGGGGGGTTTAAAGTTAAACAAGACTTATTTTGTAGACATTGCACTGCAATAGCTTTTTTTTTTAAACATTTTTCTTTTTGGAAAAGTATTTCCTGGAATTGGGCAGCCTAACTTTTTGGTTACACATCTTTTCTAGAACTGAGGTCTCTTTGTTAGGGTGCAAAACCCCATTTTTAAAATATCATTTTCTTTTTCAAAAGGGTTTGTTCTTTTTCAATTTTGCCCATTCCACCTTTTTTGATATATCCCCCTTGCTTTAATTTTGAACCCAAAGCAATTTTTAGTCCCCCCACGGGGGAAAATTTGGGAAAGGGGTGCCAAAAAAAATCTCGTTTTATAGGGAATAAAATAACAGAAAAGGTTTTTTTACTTTGGAAACCTACAGCTTTTTTTCCTTGAGGAAAGTTTGAAATTAAAATTTGGGAACCCAGAAATTTTTTATAGTCACCACGGTAAATTGAAAGGTCCCAAAAAAATTATCTTGTATTAAAACAAAATACAAAACCCGGATACGTGTTTTTTGATTTTGGCGAAATACGCTTTTTTCATTGAGGCGCATTGCACTTAAATCTGAATCCAGCAATTTTATAGTCACACAGGTGAATTGATAGGTGCCAATATTACCTTGTATTATCCGATTACATTTCAGATATGTGTTTTTTCACTTTGGCGCAGGCCAGCTTTGTTGATAGATCTACTTTGCATTTTATATTTGAATCCAGCAATTTTGTTTTGATTTGAGGGATTTGAGATTGCTGTGATTTGCGTCTTTTAATAAGAGATTTCCAAACTCTTCCATCCCTTCTCAAATTTTTATATTTCTGAACATGGAGCGAATTTCAGGTGGGTAAGCGAGCAAAGAGGGGGGTGGGGACATGGAGGTAGAGGTACGAGGAGAAGGTGCTCCTTCCAGTGCTGGCGACAACACGCATGCCAGCGGTCATCAGTTGCCGGACCGTCCAGGCCTGTCATCGCTGGGTCAGGGGGCCTGTAAATTCTCAGTAACGAAGCATCGCCAATCTGTCCTTCAGTGTTAATGCAACCTGCATCCAAGCAGTCTTTACCTCCTCGTCCTCCCAGTCACGGCCACAAATGTCGTCATCAGCATCACCAGCATCCGTCCAACATGAAGCAGCCCAAATGTCAACTCGTGTACCCACCCTGTGGATAATCCTTTTTTCTGAAGACCTCTTTGATGACAAAATGCGGTTGGGATCAGAAGGCATGTTAATAGATCAAGAGGCCAAAGAGGATGATTTTCTTGCTCTGACGCCCAGTTATGATGCCATCAGAGGAGGAGAAGGAAGCCGGTCAATCGGCAAAAATCCCGGGCGGTCGGCAACGCCTTGCAGTCCCATTTGCTTGTAGCCCGCAACTCCTGGATGCAGAATGTCAGGACGACGAAATCACCTGTGTTGATGATGATGATGACGGGCATTGCGGATCCAACGTGGTTTTTCAGCAGATTTGCTTGCGAAGCGCTTCATCACTGGACGAGGAGGAAGACGTTGGGGTAATGTCAGTCGGGTACCGCCTCAAAAAGGGAGAGGGCGGGGCGCAGAAGTCGCCTGAAATGATTCCGCCAGCCACGGTCAGCGCAAACCCTGCTCCTCGCTTATCGCCCGACAAAAAGGTCCAGGACTCTCAAGCCTGGGCCTACTTTGGCAAGCCTCTGATTCCCCAGCGATGTTTATATGCCGCCGATGCCGTAAACGCAAAAAGTAGAGGCAAGAAACCTTAGGTGGTTAACCACCACAAAAATGTCTAGTCAAATGCAGCGAATGCAAGAGTTCAAATGGAGGGCAACACTTGGCAAAAAAGGCCAGGGCCGACGCCGGGCCTCCAAACCACTGTCACACCCTCTGTCTCCGCCTCCTCCTCCTCTGCCACCCCCAAGCGCTCCTCAGCTGCCTTTTCTCTCGAGTCATGATCAGGGTTCAGCCTCCGCTTCGCCTCCACCGTCGCCGAGTACCACCAGCACCACCAGAGGACCCATCCTACCCTTCTCCTTCCGCCAGTTTGACGACCTGCACGCCGTACAGCGGCCAGTCTAGCAGCCAGCCTTCTGTCTTTCAGGTTTGGGAGCAGAAGAAACACTTAAACCTAAACATTTCCAAGGCCAAAAGCCTGAATGTCGCCATTGCCAGGCTTTTGACTTGAAATGTTTGAACCATCCCGGTCTGCGTGGACCCCCCAAGATGGGACGCCACGTCAGGGGGCCCCTTGTGCCAGGCAAGTTTTAACGGCAAATTGCGGCCGCCATTTATCGGTAGGCGGGAGAACTCCCTTGCCTGGCCAGCCAGCTTGTCATCTAAATTTCAAAGCGCTCCCGGGTCTGCATCTGTGCCTGAAAAAGTCAAATTGCTCCCGCATGGACTAGTAAGTGGCAAGGCCCTTATATTCTTGACAGTCACGGGTGAGTGGGGGATTTTGGGGGGGTGAGGGTGGCTCTGGCTCGGCGCCCTTTTCAAAACCCCGGGATGGGGGGTTTCTTTCCCCCGGGCCCCTGGTGGCTACGTGCCAGAGCCAGGCCGTTTTTTGAAATTTTCTGCTTGGAGACCCCCACACGGCAGGAGCGTGGAGGGCTTGCAACGAGACCGAGCGCTGGCGGGGTCCAAAAACCTTTGGGCCAGGAAGGGGGTGCGAAAAGGGGAAATCTCTGGCGCCCTTAAGAGGGTAGGCTGGGCACACCCCTTCCTGGCACATGTATGAACCTTTTTCGAAATTCAAAGAGCTCCCCCGGGGTTTGGACTGCCTGCTGAGGAAGGTCGGTCTATTTCGCACTTCGCCGTTCGCACCCTGCTTCGTCCCGCCTGGCTGCGTTGCAGCGTCAGTTCGGCCTCCCCGTCAACCGTCTCATTGTTGACGTGGCAACACGCTGGAATTCCACCCTCCACATGCTCCAGCAATTGTGGCAGCAGCGCAATGCCATTACGCAGTACGAAGATACACATGACCTGACAAGCAGCGGTGCGGACCTCTGGGTGTTGAGCCACCGAGACTGGAGGCAGGTGAAAGAGCTCTGCACCATCCTTGCCAGTTTTGACGAAGCCACCCAAATGGTCAGTGCGGACAATGCCCTTGTCAACATGAGCATTGTGGTGATCTTAGTTCTGGAACGATCGTTGGACACTCTGAAACAACAGGTCCCGCCAGCGACGGAGGAGGAGACGGACACAGATGCGGACACGGAGCCTTTCTCTCCACCACATCCACAAGGCCCGACAGTTTCACAATTTCATCGGTCTTCACTAGGCAGTGGTTCGGGGTCCAGAGCTAGTGCAAGGTGGAGCATCAGCTCTCAGGGTGCATCATCTCAGGCAAGTCAGGGCTGTGTTGAAGCTGTGCCGGAGGCAGTGGAGGAAGAGGAGGAGGAGGAGGAGGAGGTATTCCTAGACACCGATGTTACCGACGTCCCTGCCTTGGAAAGAGGTTGGCGCGAATTTGAGGCGGAGGAGGAAGATGAGGAAGATCAGTTTGCTAGTGCCCCTCGACCCAGAGGCTTGGGAAATCAAGGCTCCATCTCTCACATGAGTGCTTGGATGCTCCATTTCCTCCAACATGATCCTTGCATTAAGGCCATCAAAATGAACAACAGTTACTGGGTGGCCACCCTCCTGGATCCCGGTACAAAACAAAACTCAGCACTTTCCTTCCACCCACCCAAATAGAGAGTAAAATGCAGGAAATGGAGACCTTGCTGATTGTTCAACTGGAGACATCTGATGCATCTGCTTCACGTTCCCCAAATGTCACGGTGGAACAACATCAGCGACGTGACAGCAGTAGAGTGCCAAGTAGCCGTAGCGGCAGCAGCAGCAGCAGGCAAGGTGGCAGAAGCCTAATGGGTGACCTCTGGCAATCTTTGTTTACCACCTCACCAACGCATGCAATGCAGGGCACACATCCAACACACAGAGACCAGCTTAAGATCATGGTGCACGACTATCTGCGTCTCAACACCGATGTTTTTGCATGTGTTCCGGACCCAATAGACTTCTGGGTATCCAAAATGGACGAATGTCCCGAGCTCGCTCGCCACGCCATAGAGGTGTTGTCCTGCCCAGCAGCCAGCGTCATATCTGAGCGGACCTTCAGCACAGCTGGAGGAGTCATTACAGACAAACGCATCCGGCTTTCCACAGATAATGTGGATTGTTTGACTTTCATCAAGATGAATCAGGCATGGATCTCTGATGATCTTGTGGCCCCAATTGCCGAGGTCACCGATTAACCCCCGGTCTATTTCACATTCCTCTTCAACAGAAAGGGTCCTCTTGAAAAATGTTTTTTAAAATGATATTTTTTTACTGCAATTTTTATTCTCAGTTCCCAACAGTTCATTTTGCTGGTTTTGCTGTGAGGAGATGAAAAAGACAGAAAGGTTTTCATGACAAAACCGATTCCTTTTACCACATTATCTTTAGAATTTTTCGCATTGTCAATGGTTTTTAGGTCATTTTGCTGTGATTTACAGCTATAATTAGGGTCCTTTGGAACGAAATGTGGCTTTTAAAGGGCATTTCCCCCTCAAAATTTTTTTAAAAAGTGCTGAGAATCATATTTTTAAATTTTTTTGGGGGCATGTAGTTTGAGATACAGCAATAACGGGCCTTTTGGAAAAGAAATGTGGCTTTAAGTGGATTTTTCCCCACAAAATTTTTTTAATGGTGGAAGTCATTTTTATAAAATTTTTTTGGGGCATGCTGCTTTGAAAGCGCAATACTACAGGTCCTTATAAAAAAATATTGTTTCTAACGAATTTGTTTTTCCAATTGTCCAAAGTGGGTCAAGGGTCATGCTTTGATTTTTTGGTGGCATTTTGCTTTGAAATGCAGCTATTCTTCAGGTCCTATTATAAAAAAATGTTGTTTCTAACAAACATTTGTTCTTCACAATTGTCAAGAGTGGCTCAAGGGTGATGGTGCTGTCAGAAACAGGAATAGGTAGGACACTGTTAATGGACACATACTGCAAAATGACTTGTTTTTGCAAGATCTTTAACATAGCTATCAATCCCTGTATTGAGACAACCCATCTAACACAATTAAAAAAAGAGAAACAAAGACATGGTGGGATTCCATTCTATTTTAAAAATGTGTTTTCTAGAATTAAACTACTAAAAAACTTGCATGTACAAAATAGCTGGTAAAAAAATTCCTCTGAATTTTACAAGGGAGGTACAGGAAAACTTGACCAGATGTAGGTTATTCAGAGGACATGGAGTATGGAGCACGGACAGAGAACAAAGTACAGAGACAATTTCCTCCAGCACGTTGAGTAAAATGAGAAAAAGAATGCCAAGATAAAGGGCACCTGGGTGTAACAGGAGCGTTAACCACCAGTATTTCCAAGTGAAGCTCAATTGGTCCGCACTCATACAGAGGGGCAAGCGCTACCCAGGACAGGGACAGTATATGTCCAGTGAAACTAAAATGGTGGTTGAAAGACTCCTATTTCCAGCACTTTTTAATCTGTGGGTCAGACAGGTTTAATGATCATTCTGCGGTACAGGACAGATATAGTTAATGTCCAGTTCAACTAAAATGGTGGTTCAAAGACTCCTTTTCCCGGCCCTTTTTAATTGGGGGGTCAGACAGGTTTAATGGTCATACTGTGGTCCAGGACAGGTATAGTCAATGTCCAGTTCACCTAAAATGGTGGATGAAAGACTCCTTTTCTCTGCAATTTTTAATCTGGGGGTCAGACAGGTTTAATGGTCATTCTGCGGTACAGGACAGATATAGTCAATGTCCAGTTCAACTAAAATGGTGGTTGAAAGACTCCTTTTTCCGGCACTTTTTAAATGTGGGGGTCATGAAGGTTTGGGGCTCATGCTGTGGCCCAGGACAGGTATAGTCAATGTCCAGTGAAACTAAAATGGTGGTTGAAAGACTCCTCTTTCCAGCACTTTTTAATCCGGAATGTCAGAAGATTCAACAAAGATCAAGAAAGGGAAGAAAACCACAGCAAAGAAGAAATAAATGACTTAGTGGTGAATCTGTCATCTAAACCCCTCTCAGAAGCAGCTCGGGAAGCTTTGAATAAAGGGTTAAATTACATCCCACATAGAAATACACAATATTTTGAGTTTGAAAAAGACTTTTATTGATTCTGTCGTAAAATAAAATTGCGTATGATGTTTGGAAATAAACCTAATAGCAAACAAGGGAAATTAATTAAAACATTTTTTAAAAGTACATATGACCCTAAAATCAGTAGCGCAGCCTTAGACACATTTGAACAAATGGTAAAAAAAGAAGTAAAAGAAAAATGGAATAGAGTAAAGAAAAAGAAAAAATACAATGAGTAAAGAACAAAACACTGCTTTAAAGAATCTAAGCAAGGATGAAGACCTAATTATAAGAAGGGCAGATAAATGCGGCACTATAGTAATACTGGACAAAACACGATAGATAAATAAATGAGGCAAAAAAACAATTAGATGATAGATCTGTTTATCAACCATCATTAGAAGATCCAAAAAAATAAAATCCAAAAAAGACCAGATCCTAAGCAGAAGAGATAGGAGTGATATATATCAACACCAAAAAACTTCTAACAGTAGAGTTCCCACAAGCACCGCTACTGTACCTAATTCCCAAGATTCATACATCCTTACAGGACCCTCCTGGACGTCCTATCGTTTCAGGGATAGGGTCAGTGTTTCAACCTGTTGCTACATTCTTAGATGAACATCTACAAAAAATAGTAAAAAATTTACCCCGTTGTCTTAAAGACACCAACGAATTGTTGACATATATTGAAGAATTCGATGCTAGCCAAGTAACTATGATGTGTACTTTAGATATAAAGAGCTTGTATACGAATATACCCGCTAAGGAGGGAATGGAGATTGTACATGAACATTTGAAAAAAAGAAAGTAGTCTGACCAATCAGATGGTAGTATTTTTGATGACACTATTAGAGGTGGTACTAACTGATAATTATTTCAGATTTGGAGAAGATTACTACATGCAGCGACAGGGGACTTCCATGGCGTCTCCGGTCGCTCCATGTTTCGCCAATATATACGTGGAGCATGTCGAGTCGGAGCACACCGGCCACAGCGATCTCGGTCAGAATAGTGCTCTCTGGCTGAGATATGTGGACGATGTATTCCTTCTTTGGAAAGGATGTGAAACAGCACTAGATGAATTTGGTGCATATATTAATAGTATTCATCCTTTGCTAGAATTCATGATTACAAAAAAATATGAAAGAATTAATTTTTTAGATGTAACTGTATATAAGAGAAATAACAAGTTAGAAGCGACCCTTTTCAAAAAACCGACTGACAGAAATAATATTTTACATTATGAAAGTTTTCACGCTCCAAACGTCACCAAAGGAATCCCTAAGGGCCAATTTATAAGAGCTCGTCGCATATGCACTACAGATGCCGAATAATAACAAAAATAAGATAATAGAGAAATTTGTGAATAGAGGCTACCCTAGAAAAGAAGAAATTTCACAAATAGGAAATGAAGTAGGTACTATGACACGAACAGAGATAATGAAAAGTAGACCACCAGCAGAAAAATTTAATAATAATATAGATTTTGTGTCAGTGTATGATGAGCATGCAGGAATAGTAAAAGATACCATCTTGAAAACATGGAAGGTGATACAGAGTGATCCAATATATGGGAAAATGTTTACAGAAAAACCTAAATTTATATATCGTAGAGGGAAGACGATAGGTAACATAGTAGTACACTCAGATTTAGCACCAAGAAAATCTATACAAAAATTTATACGCACCTCGAAGAAGGGTACGTTCCCATGCTTGAATTGCCAGAACTGCTCAGGAATAATTAAAGGTGAAAATATAAATCATCCAACAAAAGGTTTTCCCATAAAAAGTAGAGGATATTTCACTTGCAATTCGGCTAACGTTGTTTATATGTTGAAATGCCCATGTGGGAAAATATATGTAGGCCAAACGACGAGACAAGTGAAAACTAGATTAAACTAACACCGTTCAACAATACGTTTATACAAAACATGAAAGAAAATTCTCAAACTTCAGATAAGAAAAAAGATAAAAAAGAAGATAAAATATTTAGCGAAACATCTGTAGCTAGACATTTTTTTGAACATGGACACAATATTAGTGAATTGTGCTGGTGCATATTGGAACACCAAGGAAAGAAAAGTCATGAGATCAAAAGAATATTGTTACAGAGGGAAGTCTATTGCATATCCTCCTTGGAAGCGCTGAAACCCTTGGGTTTAAATGAGGAATGTCAGTGGAGCGTGTACTTGTAAGCTATAATGTAAAATATGTATAATAGATTAGCAACAAGATGACTATGTTACGTTAGTAAGTGGATACGTTTAAGCAGCGATGTAAAATATGCGAGTAGAAAAGACAGACAGCGGTAAATAAGAGGTTAATCTAGTGACGTATAGAGTGCAGCACACTATAAAAGAAATTTACCTACGTAACACAGGTGAGCTTGACAAAGGTGGAGGACCCCGAAACGTCACAGGCGCAGTAGTCTCTTGCTGCGTTCAACAGAGTCGGGAGGACACAGGAATGTCTGCTTGAGAGGCGATCGCCTGGATAAGCAAGTACTAAATAGGCTATATAAAATTGCTATTGATTCTACATACAACGTATAGGGGAGAAATAAGCTGATGTAGCTGTATAGCTGATGTAGCTGTATATATCTCGGAAGATTGTACGTTGTGATGTATGAAACCGCATATGTTACATATAACGAGCTAGCTGCAAGAAACCTGATGTACATATTAAGGATTTATTAAAGTTTATAAAAGAAGCTTTGAGTGAAGACGTGTTTATCCGGCGGTCCAGAAGGTTGTTGTTGTTGTTATTTGCAGGGTTGTACGCCCAGCCTGGACTTATGCAAGCGGTTGTTTGGATACTAAAAGGTACACTAAATATAAGCAAAAAGAGGAGTAGGCCACAGAGTGGCACAATGACACAGTGTGGAGGTCACGGCAGCAGCAGCATGAGGTCAGACAGTTACACAATGACATTCTGGAGGTGTAAAAACAGTAGTAGGCCACAGAGTGGCACAATGACAGAGTGGAGGTGACGGCGGCAGAAGCATGAGGTCAGACAGTGGCACAATGACATTCTGGAGGTGGCAAAAACAGGATTAGGCCACAGAGTGGCACAATGACACAGTGTGTAGGTCACGGCAGCAGCCCCAGCAGCAGCATGAGGTCAGACAGTGGCACAATGACATTCTGGAGGTGGCAAAAACAGGAGTAGGCCACAGAGTGGCAAAATACAATTGGAGGTCCGGCAGCAGCGCATGGGGTTGACAGTGACACAGTACATTCTGGGGGTGGAAAAACAGTAGTGGGCCCATGATGGCCAATGCAAAGGGAGGGACGGGCGGCAGCAGCATGAGGTAGACAGTGGAACAAGACTTTCTGGAGGGGGCCCCAAAAAACAGGATTGGCCCAGGTGGCACATGACACAGGTGGGGGTCCGGCAGAAGCACATGGGGTCAGGCAGTGGCCAATGACTTTTGGGGAGGTGGCAAAAATGGAGAGGACAGGTGGCACAATGACACGTGTGGAGGTCACGGCAGCAGAGCATGGGGTTAGACAGTGGCACAATGACTTTTGGAGGTGGCAAAACGTAGTGGGCATGAGTGGCACAAGAAGAGAGTGGGGGTGCGGCGGCGCAGCATGGGTTCAGACAGTGGCACAATGACATTCTGGGGTGGAAAAAACGGGAGTAGGCCCGAGTGGCAAAAAATGAAATTTTGGGTTTCACGGCGCACAGCATGGGGGTCGACAGGGGCACAATGACATTCTGGAGGTGGCAAAAAACTGGGGTAACCACGGGGTGGCACAATGACACAGTTGGGATAGGGCAGCAGAAACATGGGGTCAGACAGTGGCACAATGACATTCGGGGGAGGTGGCAAAAACTGGATTTGGGCCACAGGTGGCCAATGACACAGTGTGGGGGTCACGGGGCAGCAGCACATGAGGTCAGGCAGTGACAAATAAAATTCGGGGGTTTTGGGGCAAAAACAGTAGAAGGGCCCACAGAGGGGCACAATGACAGAGATGGAGGTGAGGGCGGCGGAGCAACAGCATGAGATCATAGAGTGGCAAAGACACTTTGGTGTCCAGCACCACAACCAGCCGCAGCAGCGCAGATGAGGGCATAAAATGGCACAATACAGTATGGGAGGTGGGTGGCAAAAACCAGTCCCAGGTAAAGATGGTTGGGGCGATGGAGAAACTGTCAGAGATTGGGCATCAGGCTGGTGGCGGCATCAGAATAGGGCTGAGGAGGGAGTTGAACCCCGACTTATTTCCAAAGTTTGGCTGAGGGGGTCAATGGCGGTAGTCCCGAAACCCCCAAAAACATTGGTGTATGGAAAAAACCCGGCCGATACACGCCTGATTCATCTTGACAAAGGTCAGTCTTCCACTTTCCCCTGGGAAAACGGGGCTCCCTTGGGGGGAAAGATGGCCCCCCCGCCGCCCCTTTAACACCCCTCTATTCCCCACTACTGGGCCCGGGCAGAAAGCTTCTCCTCCCAAACCTTCAAATTTCGGCCCCCCACAACCCGTTTGGCTGCCCCGTGTCCACGGAAAAACCCTTTTAAATGGGGGGGCAGAGTGTGTCCCAAGGGAGGCCAAAAACCCGTTGGTCAGGGGCCCGCTCCATTCTTGCTGTCTGGCGATTTCCCCTCCTCACTTTTTGGGGGTGAAGGAAGCTGCTCATCAGTTTAATCCAAACGTGGTTTCTGCCCGATGGAGCTATACTTTCTCCTACCCCCCCCCACCCCCCCCCATCAGGGTGCGGGGAGTAAGGTACAGGAAACCTGAAGAAAACCCCCCCGGGCAGACCTTCCCGAGGAGGGGGAAAGATGCCGCCCCATAAGGGGGGAAAAGGGGCCCCAAATGGGCTACGGAGGGTTTTCCCCATAAAAACTTGATTTGGGCCTCCATCTCAAAAAGTGGGGAAAAAAAGGCCCCCCATTTTGGAAGGGAGCGAGGACCAATGGGGTGGGAGCCCCGAAAGTCATCCCCTTTGCCCCGGGTGGTGACAATTTTGGCTGTCACTAGAAAGGCAAATCAACCAATTTCTGGCGGGCCCTCCCGCCCCAAGTGACTCCGGGGGGGCCCCCCTGCCTCCATCTCCACTGGATACTTTCCCCGGGGGCTATTTCCCCGGGGCCCTCTGCCCCCGTTTCCTCATCTCCATTACCCCCTGCAGCTTTCCCCCTGCTCCTTTTTTCTCCCTTTTTCACCGGGGAGAAAACCACTCAATTTTACCAGACCAAAGCTTCTGCCCAATGTCCCCCCCTCCTCCTCCTCCTCCCCCATTTTATCCCCACCGACTCAAAATGGCCCCGAGTTTTAGTCCCCCCACTGCCCCAGTCCCCTGCCCAGACGATTTTTCAGATCTCTTCCAGGACATGAACAGTGGAATGACTTATTCATCCTAGTCCCTTGCAAAAATGAAAATAAAGTGGCCTCCTCGAATGGCCTCAAAAACGGCAGGGGGTTTTTTCCCGCCCGAGCTGCCACTTTGGGTGACTTTAAAGTTTCAAAGGAAGAAATCCCGTCCGGCCCGGAAAAAATCAAAAAAACGTTTAATTTCCTTTCTCTGTTCATACAGTCCGGGCCAACATTTTGCAGGGAAAGGGAAATTTAAACGGGTGGAAACATGCAAAAACAGAGTGTGTTGGGGGGGGGCCCTTTGCCTGCTGCAAAAATCGAGGAGGGGGTTCCTGGGTTTTTTTACGAATTGGGGTGAAGTGGATGCACATTTTTTTTCCCGGCCTTTTTTCAGAATCTTTAAGATGGGGGGAAAGGGCTTCAGGCCCTTTTTAAACCAGTTGAACACAGCCCAAGCAGGGGCATGGACCATCCCCCCCTTTGGGGCCCCTCGCGAACACCATGTTTTCTCCATTGTTTCCCTCACCCTTTGGGTTTAGATTTTTCCCGTTGGCGCGGGGGAAAGCCACACATGATTTCTTTCTGCATGATGCGGGGCAGTTTTCCCCCGGGGTGACTTGTTGCCGAGGAAGCCAGGGGTTTGAAATGCCCGGGCACCCCCTGTTTCCCCACACATGTTGGTTTGATGGAGCAGTCTTTTGGAGGCGAGAGGGTGGTGGGGGGGTGGAGGGGAGGAGGCGGACATTTTTAGCAGGAAACCGCAGTTTGACAACGGGAGGGGGAAAAACGGGGGCTCCTTTTCCAAGTTGCTGCTGTCCTGGGGAGAAAGCACATTCACCCAAAGGGCCTTTAAAAGGGCATGTACTGGCCCTGAACGTAGTTAAGTCCTACGTCCGTTCTGCTGTGCCCCCCGGAAAAAATGATAAACTCAAGACTTGCCCCCCTTTCTGTTTTTTAAAATATTTTTTGAAAATGCTGGTCTGCCTTTTTGGGAAAAAAAATTAGGCTTGGAACTCCCATTTAGGTCGGCCCCAAGCCCCTTAGTTCTTGAATGGTGCAGAGTCCACCCCTTTTGGAAAAGGGGGGGACTGCGTACCCAAAACTTGGACGGAGAACGGTAAACTGCTGCACCTTAAAGGGTGTTTGGGAAAATGCTGTTTTTCTCTTTGCCCAAACGCCTCGTGAACAACTGCGGCGCCCTTTAGTAGCGGGAACAGGGCACCTGGGCCCGGGAGATTTTTGGGAAAAGCTCCCCTTTTGCAGAGGTGGGAGAGCCTTGACTGGTGCAATGGCATGCGTGCCATGGCCGGGTGCTGTGCTGGGCGGCAGGATGGACCCCACATCTGACCACTTTTTCTCCAGGCCCCCGGAGGTGCCCCTGCAGGTTGACGAGACCCGTGGTTCCAACGTTAGCCCCCGGCATGCTTACTTTTCCCCACGATTCTACATAAACCATTTCGGTTTCCCCGGTGTTTACAAAGAACTGCCACACCGAGAGGCTGATTTTTACCCCAAACCCCCGCCCCACTCACACGCTCCTACCCTGCTGACTCACGGCCACACAACCCTTTTGCTGGCTGCGCCGTGCCTGCGCACAACCCTGAGCCCTCTTCCCTGGCGATAAAGAAGCCCTTGCTTACCGGTCCCAAGGCGGTGGGCTACATCTCATAAATTTTGTTTTTCATGT
Source organism: Phyllomedusa bahiana (assembly GCA_025379985.1). Classification (NCBI taxonomy): domain Eukaryota; kingdom Metazoa; phylum Chordata; class Amphibia; order Anura; family Hylidae; genus Phyllomedusa; species Phyllomedusa bahiana. The sequence continues at coordinate 178,416 of JAODAL010002040.1, forward strand.
CATGCTGTCCCACACCAGCTTGGTATGCAGAGGCTCCCCCCTCAACTGCCCCCCATCCCACTCTCCACACTATACTTTGCCGTCTACTGCAAGAAAAGGGGGGGGAATTAGCCCCATTTCTTCGCTCCAAGTAGCTGCTGACTGCCCCCCTAAAATTTGTTCATCCTCGCTTTTAAAGTGGCGTGAGCCCAACCACAAGTAGATTTTGGGTGAGGGAACCCGGGTGGGACAGAGGCGGGTTTGAGGACAGATGAGGGGCGACCCGCCCCCCGTGCCATCCCAACTAAGGGTGTGTCTGAGATCCACCGCTCTTGGCTGGGGTTGTCAGATGAAAACTGGGGGTGGATACCTAGTAAAACCAATCAAAAACCCCTTTGGGTTGTGGTCAACACACGGCCGCTAGATGACAGCGCGTTGGGCTCACCGAGTGACCCTGCTGTGAATAACCTTGCTGTGCTGTGACCTGGCTGCTCCAGAATGTTTGTCCCCACTGCCCTGACATGTGAAGAGCCTGCCCCTTCTGTCTGACTACTTTTGTTCAAAAATGTACAGACATTTTTGATAAGATATCTGTTTATGATAAATCCCACCCTGTATTTGACCCCAAAATAAACCCACTAAGAAGTTGGGTAACCCTTGGATATAAATTACGCTCCCAAGGGGCGGGAAAAATTTTTTTTATGTGCCATTTTAAATTTCGTCTATTTTACTGAATTATACTAATATTTTTTTCTGTGGGGGGGAAAAAACAAAATTTCTTTTTCTGAGTACAACGCCGAAAAATACTTGTTAACCCTTGTATGTAAAAAGCGCAAAAGAAATTAGAAACCCAAAAAATCCCGCTTTGTAGGGGTTATAAAGGCGGTATTTTTCGCTAAAAACAAAAGAAAAATTTAATTTAAACCCTTTAGTTATAAATTATGTACAGGAAAAAGTCTTTTTTGGGGGTGAAAAAGCGGTTTTTTTTTGTGACTACAACAGCAGAACCCTTAATTAACCCTGGGTGTAAATTTCGCAAAAGAATTTTGGGAACCCAAAAAAAACCCGCTTTGTAGCGGTTACAATGGTGGTTTTTACGCTCCAAAAACAAGAGAAAAACTTGTAATTTAACCCCGGTTTTTTTTTTTTTGGTTTTTTTTTTTTTTTTTGGGGTAAAAAAAAACGGTTTTTTTTTAGTCACCACAACAGCAAACAAAAGCTTAATTAACCCCCGGGTGTAAATTGCGCAAAAGAATTGAGCAGCCAAAAACTACCAGCTTTGTAGCATTTACAATGGTTTATTTTAGCTACAACAAGAGAAAAAAATTTTAATAAAAACCCTTGGTTATGGGAATTTTGCTACAGGAAAAATGTCTTTTTTTGGGGGGTGAAAAAAACGGTTTCTTTTAGTGACCCGAGCAGAACAATGCTTAATTAACCCCCGGATGTAAATTGCGCAAAAAAATTGGCAAAACCCAAAAAATACCAGCTTTGAGCGGTTACAAAGGGTTTATTTTACCTCCCCAACAAGAGAAAAACTTTTAAATTTAAACCCTTCGGTTATGAATTTGTACAGGAAAAATGTATTTTTTGGCGGGGGGAAGAGACGGTTTCTTTTTTCACCCCAACAGCAAACAAGCTTAATATAACCCCCCGGGTGAAATTTCGCAAAAAAATTTAGCAGCCAAAAAACCAGCTTATTTCGTGTTACTGGCTTGTATTTTACCTACACAAAAGAGAAAAATTGTAAAATTAACCTTCGGTTTTGAATTATGTACAGAAAAAAAAAATTTTTTGGGGGTGAAAAAGAGGTTTCTTTTAGTGGGCCCCGACGAAACCAAGCTTAAATTTAACCCCCGGATGTAAATTGCCAAAAGAATTGAGCAGCCAAAAAAACCAGTTTGTAGCATGTTACAATGGCATTTATTTTCGCTACACAACAAGAGGGAAAAAATTTTTAATTAACCTTCGGTTTTGAATTATGCAAGGGAAAAAAAAGTTTATTTTGGGGGGTGAAAAAAAAAAGGTTTTTTTTAGTCAAACCCCAAAACAACAAAGCTTAATTAACCCCCGGATGTAAACTGCTCAAAAGAATTTAGCAACCAAAAAATGAAGTGGTTTTGGGATTGTAAAAACGCTGTTTCTTTAGATGAAAATACACAGGAACAGGGGGGTTTTAGATAACCCTAGGATATCAATGTGCTGTGGCTGTAGCATTAAATGTATATGCAGCTGCACTGGACGCACCATGGACTTCAGATTCAATACCCTACAAATCAGCAAATAGAACGTTAAGAGAAGCAGTCTTGAGACCAAGCTGTGCACCCCCAAAAATCGCTTATTAAAATATGAGTTCTTTAGTAAGAGATATCCATAAGCAGCCGTGACAGCACCTTCTCTAATCAGTACACGTGAGAGACGGTATGAGCTTCCAGCGTTGCGCGGGAACTTTTATAGTGCTGGTGACGTCCAGAATCCGCCGGGTCTCTGATTTGCTTCATCTCTGAGCATATGTCATGATAGGGCTATGCCCTTCTTCCTCCCTAGAGTTCTTTGCCCCATGTAAAAGCCATGTGTTGCAGCCGATTTTATCAATCAAAAGCACACTTCGTTTCACACGAGAGTACCCAAAAGTTTGACTTAGTTCCGAACCGACGTTTTCTGAAATTCTAAACGAATTCCACTTCGTTAGAATCATTCGCCCATCTCTAGTCATGATGCTATATGCATTAATTTGTTATAGGAGAGATTACTGAGCTTTAAGATGTACTAATGCATTTTTTAACAGTCATTAGTACAACTAAGCTTTTTTAATGATTTATTATCTATAAAATACCGCAATTAAGCTTAGGTCATTTAACTTCTGTATGCATTGACAAGAATACAAAATATAACTTAAAAATAATTATATTAAGAGTTTACTGTAGTCTGTTATTTACTATTGATCAATGTTTTCCATTCGAACAGGCCGCTACGTCATCTTTGGTCTGCTATGTTATCCTATTTACATCGCAAGAATGTACCAACTTGAAGAAGACTTATTTTAAGTTTTATATAATATAATTTGTAATGTAGCAGGGGGGGGAAATAGAGAAGCCTGGGCCCATAGCAAACTTTTAGATGAGCCTTCACTCTGCCCTCCCGACCACAAACATTTACCGGGACCTCTTAATAAGGCATGCAGTTACTAGATAATGTAAAAAGCAAATACCTCACCATACATATCAGCATCATACTGCTACCAAACAAATCCCACTATACAAAGGCCGAGATTACCAAACATTACCAATAACACTACTACATACAAACCTGATTAGACTGCCAGAACACGACCACAAATTGCCACCACATAGGGACTGAATAATACCACAACATCATGACCACATATCACCACCACATTGTGACTGAATAATACCCCTATAGTATTACTAAATAAAGATCAGTATACACAGACCAATATTACCACTATACAGTGGCCATATAGCTTTAAATACCAGTTGTACACAGGCTCTGCAGATATAAGTGATTACAGTACAGTTACATCTTGTGACTCACAGGTGACATTGCTCTGATGAGTCATTGACTTTCCCTTCGGCCATTCTGTCACAGATACTCCATTATGACTTCCTCTTGGCCACACTAACATTGCGATTTTGGACACAAATATCCTAGATCTTTCTTTTCCCGAACTCCCTCATGTCATCAACCTCTTTACAAACTTCCCAGGGGTGGAATAGCGGATACAGGCCATAACTTAGAGGCACAGTCTCTTAGAGGTGAGAAACAGAGAATTCACCCCCTGGAGATTGTGTTACAGCTGTGGCCTGTACCCCTGAGAATCATATTACAGGTTATAGAACCCCATTTACTATACATTGGTAGGTCCTAGGTAGGTAGGTTGGTAGGGCTCCAAGTAGTAGGTAGGCATAGGTAGGCTACAGGTAGGCAGATAGGTCACAGTTAGGTAGGCAGGCTGCAGTTATGTAGGCAGTCCACAGGTAGAAAGGTAGGCTGTAGGTAGGCCTCAGGTAGCTAAATAGGCTGTTTCTGAGCCTCAGGTAGCTAGGTAGGCAGCAGGTGAGTCACAGATAAGCTGTAGGTGGTCTAATGGTTACCCATACCTCTATGTATTCAAATGCTACTGGTCACACCAAACTCATTTAACCTCATAGAAGACACCATTCGAGCAGCACACCTTGATGGGGAAACTATATATCGTGGTTACTTGAATGTTATGTGAATGATTTTAACGGGTCGCAATACCATTATTATTGCTACTGTTATTTTTAAATATTGTGCCAATAAGCTGACACTGATATAAGATAATTAGAAATAAAATGCAATGGTATGTTTTATTATTTCAAAGACCTCATGAAAGGATGATTTTAATAACCTTTGCCTTATATTCAGTTCTGCTGATGCTACAAACAAATTGGTAACTGAAATAAAAAGAAGTTTGCCTGACTAACAAGTCATGTCATTGTGCCCCCAAATCCAAGTTAAGCAAATACTGACTAGTGGTTTTGGAGGACACTAAATTAATATTTAGTTTGATTTGCTCTCTGCCAAGTTCTGATGTTGTTTCTACCTATTCAAAGATGATATGATAGTATGTTTACGTGTAATAATCACTGATTAGTTTCTGAAAACCAATTGTTTGAGACACATTACCAGTAATTGCAGATATGGTATACCCCAGGTTTTTTCTAGTGATCAAGGTCCTGTAATTACTAGTAATGTGTCTCAAACAATTTATACTATGATTAGTGTAAAACAACAACTGCATACTAGTGTTGAGTGATTTAATCAAGAAAAGTTAAAATCAAGTAGATTTTTACATTTACTCGATCTTGATCCCATCAGATTTTTTTCCTCAAAATTGGGTAAAAATTAGAGATTGAGAATTAAAATTGAGCTATTTTCACTGCTTCCTGTACTTTTAACAACAAGCCAGTCAGTGCAGAGCACAGATGGGGCTCAAAAACGTCACTGGCTGCTAAAATCACATGACCCTGTTTTATGTATGTCACTCTATTTCCTGGTGAATGCCATTATGATTAGAGACTGTGAATTGAACACATTGCTCTCTCTGCAGTTGCTTGTTTCAAAGCAGGCAGACACACCTTTTCCCAGAGATTTTTCCCCACAAAGTGAAAAAAGCTGCTAGATTAGATTAATTTGGGTTGGGGTTACAGCAAGATTAGGAAATTCCCTAGGACAGTATAGTTTAGGGATTTTGATATTGCTGCTTACTGCATCTCGTGCGCTTGCCAAAAGTTCCTTGCTGCAGTTTTGGGGGGGACAGCTTGTGCACAAGACACTATTAGGAAATTTCCTAATAGAAAATGCTGTGATATACTGGTTTCTTGCAGAAAATTTCATTCTGTGCCCAAAATTTATTTGCTGCAGTTGTGGGAGGACAGCCAGTGTACAAGACACTGTTCGTCCATAAGACCCCATTACACAGATATTCCATGGAAAAAAAATCTGTTTCTAATCCTAGTTGCCTGTTGCAAAGTATAAGGATTCAAGAACACTGTTGAATTTGTGTCAGGGTTCTTCCATAAGACCACATTTCATAGATATTGCATAGAAAAATATATTTTTCTAATCCTAGTTGCCAGTTGCAAAGTATAGGCATTCAAGAACACTGTTGATTTGTTGTCAGGATTCTTCCATAAGACCATGTTTCAAGAATTCCATAGGAAACATAAAATCTGCCCTCTTTCTATTCTTAGGTGCCAGTTTGAAAGAATAAGAGATTTCAAGAACACTACTGATTTTGTTATGTCAGGGTTCTTCCATAAGGACCACATTTTCACGAGTTATTCCATATGAAAAAATTATGTTTCTAATCCTAATTGGTTGTTGCAAAGTATAGACAATCAAGAACACTGTTGATTTGGTGTCAGGGATCTTCCATAAGACCACATTTCACCGATATTCCATAGAAAAAAATCTGTTTCTATTCCTAGTTGCAGTTGCCAAAGTATAAGGATTCAAGAACCATGTTGACTTTGTGTCAAGGTTATTCCCCCGTTCTCAGGACCACAGGTCATAGATTTTCCATAGAAAAAAATTATGTGTCTAATCCTTTTTGCCAGTTGGAAATAATAGAATTGTTAGGACACTTGTTGATTTGCTGTCTCAGGAGTACAGTTCTTTCAGTAAGAGATGTTGAACAAATCTTGGACCTTTCCTAATATTTATCCTTTAGGACCATGGAGACGAACTAGAGGTGGTAAGCGGCAAGGAAGAGGCGTAGGATGTGGAGCTAGAGTACGAGAAAAAGGTGCTCCTTACCAGCGTTCGGGCAACACCAAGGCGAGCACATAGTCATCTGCAGGACAGTAAGGCCATTGTCATTGCTTGGTCGGTTCCCTGTGAATCTCAGTATTGAATAGAGTCGCCAATCTGTTCTTCAGTGGTTTACACAACCTGAATCAAGTGGTTTTACCTTCTCATCCTTCACGGCCACAAATGTTGTCGTCATCATCTTCATCATCATCAGTCCAACCTGAAGCAACAGCCCAAATTTCTAACGATATATACAGACCACTCCACATAATCCATATTCTGAAGTTTTCTTTGATGACACAATGCGGTGGGGGTCAGAAACCATTTCAAAAGAAAAAGAGGCCAAAGAAGATGATTTTGTCTGCTCTGACACCCAATCGCTGATGCTCTCAGAGTAGGAAAAGGAAGCTGGTCAGTCGGCAGAAATACCAAGCGGTAAGCAATGCCTCGCAGTGCCTGTGGCTTCTAGCCTACAGTTTCAGGATGTAGACTGTCAGGACGAGGAAGTCACCTATGATGATGATGTTGATTGATGACCATTGCGGATCCAATGTGGTCTTTTCAGCAGCAGTTGCTTGCGAGCGATGAGGAGGAAGATAATGGGGCGGATCCGGCCTCAGAAAGGGTGAGGGCGGTTGCACAAGTCCGCTGAGATTAATCCGCCAGCCATGGTCAGTGGTGGCAGCGGGAACACCACTACTAGGACCTGTGAAGACTGGGCCTTTTTCCATCAAGCCTCAGATGCGCCGGCCAACAGATTTGTCGTCAACGCATCAGTAGAGGAAAGATTCTAAAGAGTACAACCACGAACATGAACAGGTACATGCATCTAAAGCATAAATTGATGTGGAGGAGTCAACTGGAGAAAAAAGGCCACACAGGTCCTGGGCTTCCAACCACTGTGACATCCTCTGTCTCCTCTTCCTCCTCCACCACTTCCAAGACCAAGAGGTCCTCTGCCGATGTTCCGGATAAGCATGAGCAAGCACCATTCCCAGTCCAAGACGTTGTCGGCCAGTTCTCACGGCCACCACCAGAGACACAGCCTATCCCTTTTTCTTTCATTAGTTTGACTTGCATGCCGTACAGCAGCCAGTCTGGCAGCCAGCCTTCTGTGTACCAGATGGTGGGAGCATAGTAACGCTTTCACCCAACCATCCGAAAGCCAAAAGCCTGAAATGTCTGCCTATTGACCAGGCTGTTGGCCTTGGTGTGAAATGTTGCCTTGCCGCCTGGTGGCCTCAGATGGGTTCCGCCATGTCATGGCCCTGGCATGCCCCCAATACCAGATGCCGAGCAGGCATTTATTTGCCAGAAAAGCTGTCCCTGCCCTGGCCAGTCACATGTCAGAGAAAATCTCCAACACGTTGGCTGCATCTGTGTCCACCAAAGTCCATCTCACTACAGACACATTGACTAGTAAGCACGGTCAAGGGCGTTACATCACACTGACTGCTCACTGTGTGAATTATTTGGATGACACGGTCTCTAGTGATGATGGTGGGTCTCAGGCTCAGTGGACACGCTTCCACACTGCTGGGATGGTGCAAGTTCAATATCCCCAATCTCCCCGGGTTCCAAGAGAAACTAGGCCATTCTGAAATTAATGTGTCTTGGAGACCGTCAACACACAGGTCAAGAGCTGTGGATGGCTCTGTGCACTGAGACCGCACAGTTGGCTGGGTGCTAAGAACTGATGGCCAGGCAAGGTGGTGTGCGGACAACAGGAAAAAATTCTCCTTGTGCATTAGATCAGTTGAACTTACGCACATCCCTTGCCTGGCACACGTCATGAACCTGGTTGTGCAGAAATTTCTCAAGCGCTATCTGTCTTGACTGTCTGCTGAGGAAGGCTCGAGGTCTTATATCACACTTCTGGCGTTCGCACCCTGCTTCGGCATGACTGGCAGCGTTGCAGCGTTATCTGGGCCTCCCCGTCAACCGTCTCATTGCTGACGTGGGAAAACGCTGGAATTCCACCCACCACATGCTCCAGCGATTGTGGCAGCAGAATAATACCATTATGCAGTATGAAGTGTTGTATGGCCTGACGAGCAGTGGTGTGGACCTTGGGGTGTTGAGCCATAGAGTAGAGGCAGGAAAAAGATCTGTGCACCATCCTTGATAGTTTTGAAGATGCCACCAAAATGGTCAGTCAGGAAAATGCAATTTTCAGCATGACCATTGTGGTGACAATTTTACTGGAACAACTGTTAGACACTCTGCGGCAGCAGGTCCCAGCAGTGATGGAGGAGGAGGTGGACACAGATGCGGACACAGCCGTACCCACCAGAGGATGTAGAAGGCCCAATTTTTTCCCAAATTTGTCGGCCTTCTTTAGGCGGTGGTTCGGGGTCCAGGGCTGGTGCAGGATGGCACTTCACCTCACAGAGTACAGCATATGAGGCTTGCCAGGGCTGTGGTGACGCTTAGGATGAGGAAGTGGAGGAGGATGATGAGGCAGGGCTGGGACCCGACGGGTACAATTTCCCTTCAGTGGTAAGAGGTTGGCACAGATTTCAGGAGGATGATGAAGAGGAGGAAGATCTGTTTAGAGCACCTTGACCTCAAGGCTTGGTAAATCTCGGCAGAATCTCACACGAGTTCTTGGATGCTACATTACCTGCAAAATGATCCACGAATCAAGGTAATCAAAATGAACAGCAGTAACTGGCTGGCCATCCTCTTTGATCCACGTTACAAATCAAAAGTCAGCACTTTCCTTCCACCCACAAAAATTGACAGTAGAATGCAGGAATTTGAGACAGTGCTCAATAACCAACTCGAGACATCTGTTGCGTCTTCTTCACGTTCTAATGTCATGTTGGAACAACGTCAGCAACGTGCCAGCAGTAAAATGGCAAGTAGCCGTAGCAGAAGTTTGGCAGAAGCCAACTGGGTGACATGTGGCAATTGTTATTTACCATCGCACCAACGCCTGTAAGGCAGGGCCGCATTCAGACACACAGAGACTGCCTTAAGACCATGGTCCATGACCACCTGTGGCTTAATCCCGATGTTTTTGGACTTTGTCTGGATCCAATCAACTTCTGGGTGTCCAAACTGGATGAATGGCCTGAGCTTGCTCGGTCACCAAAGGAAATTTTATCTGCCCAGCAGCCAGCATTATCTCGGAACGCACATTCAGCACAGCTGGTGGGGTGATAACTGATAAACATATCCGTCTGAGAATGTGGATCACTTGAAATTTATCAAAATGAATTAAGCATGGATCTATGACAATTTTGTTGCCCCGGTTGCCAATGTCACCAACTAGTAAACTGTAGCACATCTTCTTTACAATGTGAAATACACATTAGACATTGAAAAAAAAATCAATGGTCCTATTGAAAGAAAATTCTTATTCCACATTACTCATTTTCTTCATGAATTTTATTCTGAGTGTCCAAAGATAAATTTTTGCTGGTTTTGGGGTCAAGGCCACTGTAAAAAACATCAATAGTAAAGGTCTTATTGAAACAAATTGAAACAAATCTTACTCCAAGTACTCATTTATTTCTTGCTAATTTTATTCTGAGTGTCCAAAAGGTCATTTTTTTCTGGTTTTGGGATCTGGCCATTCTAAAATACCCCAATAGTAAAGGTCGTATTAAAAAAAATATTATTCCAAATACTAATCTCTTCTTGCTAATTTTATGCTGAGTGTCATTTTTATTTCTTTATTTTCGTTAGCCAATGATCAATAGATGGGATGTAACGAAAAAATAAAGAAAAAAAAAATGAATTTATTGAATTTTTTTAAATTTTTTTCGTTACCATCATATTATTGATCATTTTATATACACATCGGTACAACTTCGGGAGTCTTATCATTTTATTTCAGGCACATACAGTTTTATTACAGATTGCATTAGAAAACCCATAAGAGCGTTGCTCGCTCTCATATTGGCCCAAATAACTGCGCCTCTTTTAACTTAGCCAATCACAAACAGAGCTCGCTCTGCATTTCTTTTCCCCATAGAACAATATGAGAAGGTAGCTCAGCCGCTGAATGGCTAAGCTGGACGAGCCCCTCTTCCCCCCAACCAATCACAGTACTAGAATATTTCCCATAGACAGTAATAACTTTTAGGGCGCCCTTCTATCGCGCTCTTCTTTCTCCATTCAAAATAGACACACTACATATGATTGGTGGATCATATCTGCTGCCTGGGCTCAACCAATCAGCTCTTTTCTGGCTTTTTTACTGTACTTTGAACTGTCCGCCTTTTCATTTGATTGGTCAATACTTCTCCATAGGTTATAATGGTTCACTGTCGCTCCTATTCTGATTGGCTGGTTTCTGCCGACCAATGAGAAGAGCTTAAAGAATTTGAATTACTGTATTTCCCGGAAATTCTCTATATCCCAATTCCTGATGTAGCACCGGTCTCGGCGACAAACGCGTTGTTAGTAGTGTTGAGCGATTACGTTGACCATCGACATCGGTCGATGGTCGATAGTCGACCATCATCGACAAGATAGTCGATAGTGAGCAGTCGATTATGAGCGATGACCATTAAAGTCTAAGGGAGAGCAACAACACCTTCATTCTTACACCCAAACAGGGCTGGAGAAGCTGGAATTAACATCCACAACAGTCAAATGGATATGTGCTACATCTTAGGCAACACACTTAGGTTATAAAAGCCACAGAAAAAAAAACACACAACATTCACTATCCCTGTCTTGTACCACAGCATGACCCTTAAACCTGCATCACCCACAAATTAAAAAGTGCCAGAAGGCAGTATGATTTGAACCATCATCTTACCTGAACTGGACATTGAATATCCCTGTCCTGGAACGCAGCATGAGCCCCAAACCTGCATGATCCCCAGATTTAAAAGTGCCGGAAAAAGGAGTCTTTCAACCACCATTTTAGTTGAACTGGACATTGACTATACCTGTGCATGACCCCAGATTAAAAAGTGCCGGAAAAAGGAGTCTTTCAACCACCATTTTAGTTGAACTGGACATTGACTATATCTGTCCTTAACCGCAGAATGACCATTAAACCTGTCTGACCCACAGATTCAAATGTGCCGGAGAAAAAAGAGCCCTTTCAACCACCATTTTATGTTTTCACTGGACATTGGACTATACCTGTCCGGGGCCACAGCATGACCCCAAACCTGCATGACCCCCAGATAAAAAGTGCCGGAAAAAGGAGTCTTTCAAACCACCATTTTAGTTTGAACTGGACATTGACTATATCTGTCCTGTAACCGCAGAATGACCATTAAACCTGTCTGACCCACAGATTAAAAAAGTGCCGGGAAAAGGAGTCTTTAAACCACCATTTAGTTTCACGGGACATATACTGTCCCTGTCCTGGGTAGCGCTTGCCCCTCCATATGAGTGCGGACCAATTGAGCTTCACTTGGAAATACTGGTGGTTAACACTCCTGTTCCACCAGGTGCCCTTTTTTTTGGGCATTCTTTTCTTATTTTACTCCAACGTGCTGGAGGAAATTGTCTCTGTACTTTGTTCTCTGTCCGGCTTCAAAACTCCTTTGCCCCTCTGAATAAACCCACATCTGGTCAAGTTTTCCTGTACCCCCCTTGTACAATTTAGAGGATTTTTTTTACCAGCTATTTTGTACATGCAAGTTTTTTAGTACTTTAATTCTAGAAAAAAACATTTTTAAAATAGGAGGAAGCCCATCATGTCTTTTTTCTCTTTTTTTAATTGTATTAAATGGGTTTGTCTCAATACAGGGATTGATAGCTATGTTAAAGATCTTGCAAAAACAAGTCATTTTGCAATATGTGTCCATTAAAAGTGTCCTACCTATTCCTATTTCTGACAGCTCCATCTCCCTTGAGCCCACTCTTTATAATTGTGAAGAACAAATGTCTGTTAGAAACAACATTTTTTTATAATAGGCCTGTAGTATAGCTGCTTTCAAAGCAAAATGCCGCCAAAAATTCAAAGAATGACCCTTGAGCCACTTGGACAATAGTGAAGAACAAATGTCTGTTAGAAACAACATTTTTTTTAAATAGGACCCTTTTTGTATTGCTGCATTTCAAAGCAGCTTTGCCCCAAAAAAATTAAAAAAATGATTTTCTAAAACCCACTTTTAAAAAAATTGTGAGGAGAAATCCCACTTAAAAGCCAAATTTCTTTTCCCAAAAGGGGCCCAAAATTTTAATACCCTGTATCTCACCAACTTTTAAACCTAAAAACCTTTTGACAATGCAAAAATTTCTAAAGAAAAAAAGTGATTTAAAGGGAATACGGTGTTGTTATAAAAAACCTTGCGGTTTTTTTACATTTCCCCTCACAGAAAAAACCAGAAAAAATGAAACTTTTAAAAGGAACTGAGAAAAAAAAATTGCAGTAAAAATGACCCATTTAAAAAAAAATTTTTCAAAAAGGGGGACCATTTTTTTTTGAAGAGGAATGGGAAGTAGAACCCTTAACTAATCGGGCCCCCTCGGCAATTGGGGCCAAACATCATCAAAAGATCCAGCCTGTTCATCATAAAAATTAAAAAAAAAAAAATAAAAAAAAAAAAAAAACACTTTACCCGGGAAAGGGGGGAGGGCGTTTGTTGTTTTAATCCTCCAGCTGTGCTAAGGTCCCGCTCAGTTATGACGCGGGCTGCTGGGAAAAGAACAACACCTCTATCGTGACAGCCACCCTCGGGCCATTGGGCCCTTTTTTTGGTACCCAAAAGTCTTTGGGGGCCAAAAACCACTAAAAAAAACTTTGGGTTGAAAACGGCAGATAGTCAGGGCACCTTTGAATTTTAAAGCTGATCTCTTTTTTTTTGGATGGGGCCCTGCATTGCAGCTTTTGGTGAGGGGGGTTTAAAAAAAAGATTCCAGAGGGCCCCCCCAATTAGGCTTTCTGCCACCTTCCCTGCTGCGGCGTTTGCCGCAAAGGGGCTACTTGGTACTTTACCTTTTCACATCCTGTGTTTTTCCCCACCGTAAACTTTTGGGGGAACGGGAAGCAGACCCCAACGAGGGTTCCATTTTATTAATCACCAAGGTCTCCTTTTTCCTGCTTTTTACTCTTTTATTTGGTGGGGTGGAAGGAAAGGCTGGGGTTTTGTTTTTTTCCCGGGGACCCAAGGAGGGTGGCCACCCAGTAACTTTTTTTCTTTTTGAGGGCCCTTTTAATGCGAGGATCAGTTGGGGGAAAATGGAGAAACCAAGCCTCATGTGAAGATGGAGCCCTTGATTTCCCAACCCACGGGGTCAAAAAGGGGACTGCAAACGTTTCTTCCTCCTTTTCTTCCCCCTCTGCCTCAAATTCCCCGCCAACCTTTTTCCCAAGGCAGGGCGTTGGTAACGTCGGTTTTCCTAGGAATCCCTCCTCCCCCGAAAAAACCAAAGGTAAATGTGTTTTTTCCGTCAAATCGCAACCCATACACACCCAAAAGTCTTAAACCCCCCCCACATCCCCCCAAACATTTATTCTGAAAGCGGGATTTGTGGCCCGAAAAAATGACGGGGAAGCGCCAAAAAATTTGGCGCGATTTTAATAGATGATGCACGGGATTTTAACCTAAATTTTTCGCTTTAATCTAAAAAATTTCATCAAAAAAAAACTGGGGCCGATTTAAATTTTTGTCGAAAATAATCGCTCAACACTAGCTGTTAGGGATTTGATTTATGTTTTTAGAAGGTTTCAGCTCTTTTTCAGATAATATTTTACACCTAATAAAAATGATTTTTTTAATCATAATCCATGCCGCACGGCGCTGAGAGCCGAGATTTCATTGCCCCCATCTCTTCATAGACTACAATGGGACAATTAGCTCGTGCTCTGATTGACCGGGATATCCAAGCCCTCGCTAGCTCAACCAATCAGCTCTTTTCTGCATTTTTACTGTATTTTGAATGTCCCGCCTTTGATTTTGATTGGTCAATATTTCTCCATAGGTTATAATTAGTGTTAAGCGAACACAGACAAGCTCTATCTATAAAGAACACTGGATTAAGTTCACCAAGACTTAGTGTAGACATTGTAGTGGAATATCTTTATTATTAACAGTTTGCTATTGAAATATTTCCTGGATATTGGGCAGCCTGAACTTATATTGGATACACATCATTTCTAGTAATGCAGGTCTCTTTTGTTAGGTGCAAAACTCCACTTTTATTATCAGTATACATTTCGATATGTGTTCATTTTAATTTTACCATTACACCTGTGACTGTTGATCTATCCACCTTGCAGTTAAATAACAATCCAGCAATCTTGTAGTCAGCAATAGGTTTTTTGTTGCCAAAAATACCCGTGTATCATACGAAAAAAATAACAGTTACGTGTTTTTTACTTTTGTGCACCAGCATTGTTCATTGACGCAGCATCCACATAAATCTTAAACAGCATTTCTATATTCACCACAGGTGAATTGAAAGGGTGCAAAAAAATACCGTTTATTATACCAAAACATAACAGTTACGTGTTTTTTTGACTTTTGCACACCCAGCATTGTTCATTGACGCAGCATCCACGTAAAACTTTAAAAAAAGCAATTCTATATTTTACCACAGGTGAATTGAAAGGTGCAAAAAATACCGTTTATTATATCAAAACATAACAGTTATGTGTTTTTTGACTTTTGCACACCCGCATTGTTCATTGACGCAGCATACACGTAAATCTTAAAACAGCAATTCTATAGTCACCACAGGTGATTTGAAAGGTGCAAAAAATACCGTGTATTTACGAAAACATAACAGATACGTGTTGTTTGACTTTTGCGCACCCTCAGTTTGTTCATTGCGCAGCATCCACGTAAATCTTAAAACAGCAATTCTATAGTCACCACGGTGAATTGAAAGGTGCAAAAAATTTCCGTTTATTATACCAAAACATAACAGTTACGGTGTTTTTTTGACTTTTGCACACCCAGCATTGTTCATTGACGCAGCTTTCACGTAAATCTTAAAACAGCAATTCTATATTCACCACAGGTGAACTGGAAGGTGCAAAAAATACAGTTTATTATATCAAAACATAACAGTTATGTTTTTTTTTTGACCTTTTGCACACCAGCATTGTTCATTGACGCAGCATCCACGTAAAACTTAAAACAGCAATTCTATAGTCACCACAGGTGATTTGAAAGGTGCAAAAAATACCGTGTATTATACGAAAACATAGCAGATACGTGTTTTTTGACTTTTGCGCACCCAGCTTTGTTCAGTGAAGCAGCATCCACGTAAATCTTAAAACAGCAATTCTATAGTCACCACAGGTGAATTGAAAGGTGCAAAAAATACCGTGTATTATACAAAAAAAACAGATACAGACATAACAGACTCCTTTTCCCGGCACTTTTTAATCTGGGGGTCAGACAGGTTTAATGGTCATACTGCGGTCCAGGACAGGTATAGTCAATGTCCAGTGAAACTAAAATGGTGGTTGAAAGACTCCTTTTTGCAGCACTTTTTAAATCTGGGGGTCATGCAGGTTTGGGGCTCATGCTGCGTTCCAGGACAGGGATATTCAATGTCCAGTTCAAGTAACATGTGGTTCAAATCATACTGCTTCTGGCACTTTTAATTTGTGGGTGATGCAGGTTTAAGGGTCAGGCTGTGGTACAAGACAGGGATAGTGAATGGTCTGTGACTTTTTTTCTGTGACTTTTATAACTTAAGTGTGTTGCCTAAGATGTAGCACGTATCCATTTGACTGTTGTGGATGTTAATTTCAGCTTCTCCAGCCTTGTTTGGGTGTAATAATAAAGGTGTTGTTGCTCTCCCATAGACTTTAATGGTAATCGCTCATAATCGATGCTCACTATCGAAAAACCTTATCGATAGCGGCCGACTATCGACTATCGCTCGATCTCGATAGCCAACGCAATTGCTCAACACTAGTTATAATGGGCCACTGTCGCTCCTATTCTGAAATGTTGGTTTCTGCCGACCAATGAGAATAGCTTACAGAATTTGAATTACTGTATTTCCCGGCAATTCTCTATATCCCAATTCCAGATGTTGCGCCGGTCTCGGCGACAAGCGCGTTGTTAGGGATTTGATTGATTTATGTTTATAGAAGGTTTCAGCTCTTTTTCAGATCATATTTTACACTTAATAAAAATGATTTTTTTAATCATACTCCATGCCTCACGGTGCTGAGAGCCGAGATTTCATTGCCCAGATCTGGCCATAGACTACAATGGGACAAGTAGCTCGCGCTCTGATTGGCCGAGGTAGCCAAGCCCCCGCTAGCTCAAACAATCAGCTCTTTTCTGCATTTTTACTGCTTTGAACTGTCCCGCCTTTGATTTTGATTGGTCAAAATTTCTGAATAGGTTATAATTAAGATGGGCGAATTGATTCTAACGAAGTGGAATTCGTTTAGAATTTCAGGAAAACTTTGGTTCTGAACGAAGTCGAAGTTTGGGGTACTTCGGGTGAACGAAGTGTGCTTTTGATTGATAAAATTACTGCGAGCACAAGGCGTTACATGGGGCAAAGTACTCTGGGAGGAAGAAGGGCATAGCCTGCATGACATGTGCAGAGATGAAGCCAATCCGAGACCGGAGGGATTCTGTGACGTCACCACACTATATAAGTCTGGGCACGACGCTGGGAGCTCACAATCCTCTCACTGTACTGATCAGGGAAGGTGCTGCCACAGCTGATTGTGATAGCTCTTACTGAAGAACTGATTTTTATACAGTGACTTTTGTGGGGGTGCCTCAGCTTGTCTCAGAGACTGCTTCTCTTAATGTTCTATTTCTGATTTTTTTGGGTATTGGATCTGAAGTCCAGTGTGCATCCACTGCAGCTGCATATACATTTTAATGCTCACAGCACATTGAATATCCAAGGGGGATTTAAGCCAGTTCCTGTTGCATTCATTTAAAGAAACAGCGTTTTTACAATACAAATACCACTTCATTTTTGGCTGCTCAATTATTTTGCGCAATTTACATCCAGGGGTTAATTAAGCGTTGTTTTTCTGCTGTGGTGACTCCAAGAAATCGTCTTTTTCACCGACAAAAAATACTATTTTCCTGTAGCCTAATTCACAAGCGAAGGTTAATTACAATTCTTTCTCTTGTTGTGTAGCGTAGAAAACAAGCAATTGTAACACGCTACAAAGCTCGTAGTTTGTGGATGCTCAATTGTTTTGGACAATTTACATCCAGGGGTTAATTAAGCGTTGTTTTTCTGCTGTGGTGACAAAAATAAACCGTCTTTTTCACCGCCAAAAATTACAATTTTCCTGTACCATAATTCACAAGCGAAGGTTAATTACAATTTTTTCTCTTGTTGTGTAGCGTAGAGAACACCCAATTGTAACACGCTACAAAGCTAGTAGTTTGTGGCTGCTCAATTCTTTTGCGCAATTTACATCCAGGGGTTAATTAAGCGTTGTTCTGCAGTTGTACTCAGTAAAATAAACTTTGTTTTTCACCGCCACAGAAGAAATTCTATAGCATAATTCATATCCGAAGGCTGTTTGTGCTTTTATATTCAGTAAAATACACAGAGTTTTTAAACGGCACATACAAGTCAATTTTTCCTGCCCATTTGTGGATCGCAATTTATATCCAAGGGTTACCAAGCTTGTTACTGGGTTCATTTGGAGTCAAATACAGGGTGTGTATTTATCATATACAGATATCTTCATCAAACAGTGTCTGTACATTTTAGAACAAACAGTATGTCAGACAGAGAGGTGGCAGGCTCTTCACCTGTGAGTGGCAGAGGCACAAACATTCCAGGCCCAGGTCGCAGCACAGCAAGGGGACATCGCAGCAGGGGTCACTCGGTGAGGCCACAACTGCCGCTGTCATCTAGCGGCCGTGTGCTGACTAGCAACCCAAGGGTTCTTGATTGGTTGACTAGGTCATCCACTTCCTCCCAGATGACATCTGACAACCCCAGCCAAGAGTCGGTGGAAACGTCAGACACAACCCTTAGTTGGCATGGCCCGGGAGCGGGTCAGCGGCCCTCACCTGTCCTCAACCCGCCTCTGTCCCATCCGGTTCCCTCAGCCAGAGATCTACTATGTGGTCTGGGCTCAGCGCCACTATATAGCGAGATGAACAATTTGAGGAGGGCAGTCAGCAGCTACTTAGGCAGCGGAAGAATTAGGGCCCAAAATCCTCTGCTTCTTGCAGTAGGCAGAAAAGTATAGATGTTGGAGAGTGCATGGGAGGTCATGTTGTGAGGGGTCAGCTTCTGCATACCAAGACCGGTGATGAGGACAGCAGTGACGATGAAACACAAATAGATGATGATGTAGCCGACCGCACTTGGGAGCCGGGTGAGGCAAGGGCTTCATCATCGTCAGGAGAAGAGGGCGTCAGCTTGCGCGTCAGACAGCGGCGCAGCCAGCAAGTGGGTAGTGTGGTCGTGAGTCAGCAGGATAGCAGCAGTGTGAGGTCGGGAGCCAAGCGGCCACGGGGTAAAAAACCCGGTTCGCAGGTCCAAGAAAGTAGCGGCACAGAGGCTCAGCGAGGCAGCGGCGGCAGTAGTCACTCAGTGCGGAGCGTTGGCGGTAAAATCCGATACTCGGCGGTGTGGCAGTTCTTTGCTAAGACACCGGAGGAGCCGATATGGGTATATGTAGAATCTGTGGGCAGAAAGTGAAGCGTGGCCAGGGAGCTAACGTTGGCACCACGGCCTTGCGTCAACACATGCAGCGTCACCATCCGGTGGCCTGAGAGAAACGTGGCTCAGATGTGGTGGTCCATCCTGCCGCCGCAGCAACAGCAGCGGCAGCGGCCAGTGGCACCCATGCCATTGCAGCCAGTCAAGGCTCCACCACCTCTGCAGAAGGGAGCTGTTTCTCTTTGACATCATCTCTCGGTCCGGATGCTCCTGCTCCTCGCTACTCATGGTGCCAGCAGTCGTTCAGTGAGGCGATTGCAAAGAGACAACAGTATGCGTCCAACCATCCTAAGGTGCAGCAGCTGACCGTGCTCCTGTCCAAATTGTTGGAATTCCAGCCTGCACATGTTGGACCGACTGTATGAAAAGAGAAAGGCCATTAATGATTTTTTGATCATCCAGGCGGACAGGAGTACTCCCCTCTGTAACTTTGATGTCAGCCAGTGGCAGGTCATGCGTGACACCTGCCGTTTGTTGAGGCCATTAGAGGAGGCCACGTTATTTGTCAGTCGCCAGGACTACGGGATGAATAACGTCATTCCACTGCTTCATGTCCTGGAACAGATGCTGAAAAATCTGTCTGGGCAGGGGACTGGAGACGTGGTGAATACATGTCGCGGCCACATAAGTCCAGTGGGGACTGAAATGGAGGAGGAGGAGGTAGAGGAGGACATTGAAGCAGAAGCATTGTCTGGTGAAATGAGTGGATTTTCTACCCAGGTGACAAGAGAGGAGGAGCAGGAGCAGCTGGAGGAGGTAGATGGAGATGAGGAAGACGAGGCAGATTATTAATATTATTATTATTATTATTTATTTTTAGAGTGCCATTGATTCCAGGGCGCTGTACATTCAAGAGGGTTACAAACATAACATAAGTCAAACAAGTTCAATGCTGACAGTATGTGACAACTGGCACAGAGGGAGAGAGAACCCTGCCCGCGAAGGCTTACAATCTTTCAAGGAGGGGGGGAAAGAGACAGCAGCTGGGGGCAGACATGTTTGTGGAGGGTGTGGTGACAGAAGGAGTACTATATTTTATAGGCTAACCTGAAGAGATGGGTTTTAAGGGTGCTTTTGATGCTGGTGAAAGAGGGGCAGACTCTGATGTGTTTGGGCAGTGAGTTCGAGTGTGGGGGAAGCACGGGACAAGTCTTGGAGACGGGTGTGTGAAGAGTGATAAGGGAAGAGCAGAGAAGAGGTCCTGTGAGGGCGGAGATTGGGTGGTGAGGGGGAGTATCTGGAGATTTGGGCAGAGATGTATGGAGGGGAGAGGTTATGGAGAGCCTTTGTAGGTCATGATTAGCAACTTGAAGGGGAATTCGCTGGGCAATGGTAGCTAGTGAAGGGATTGGCAGAGGGGAGGCAGAGGAGTAGCGAGAGAGAGATGGATAAGATGGGCAGCAGAGTTAAGGATGGATTGGGGGGAGCGAGGGTGCTAGACGGGAGGCCACAGGAAGGGTGTTGCAGTAGTCTAGGGGGGAGATGACAAGGGCTGGACCAGCATTATTGTAGTGTCAGGGTTGAGGATATGGCGGATTCGTGAAATATTTTTCAGGTGTAGGCGGCAGGCGGAGGTGAGGGCTTGGATGTGAGGTTTGAAGGACAAAAACAGAGTCAAGGGTTATCCAAGGCAGCGGTCTTGTGGGATGGTGGGAGTGTGGAGCCCTTTACTGTAATAGAGAGATCAGGGGGGAGGGATGGAGGGGGGAGGGTGGAAAGATAATGATTCCGTTTTCTCTACATTAAGTTTTAGGTAGACGGGGGGAGAAGAGAAAAAGATATGGAGGACAGACAAACTGGGATCTTGGCGTAAAGGTTGATGTCAGGGGCCGGGGGTTTTTAGAGTTGGGGGGTTTGTCAGATTTCAGGGTGGGAATAAAAACCCTGTGAGGGTATGAGCTGACCGAGGGCCCCAAGGGGGGTGATAGATGACCCCCCAAGCCCGTTTGGGGTTTTACAGTGGAGATGGAAAGGGTTTGGAAGCCCCTTTTTTGGAGTCCCCCTTGGGGAAAAATTTGGCCCGCAGCATTTCTGTTTTTCCGGGGTTGTGACAGCCCCAATTTTGTCGGCATCCCGGGAGAGGGGTTTACTTCTGGCTCTCCACCCCATTGGGCCCTCGTATGGTCCAAAAAAGGGAAACCTTTTTCCCAGCTAATTTAAAAGGGGGACAAACTCAAATACTTTGGGAATTTTCCCTTTTGTCCGTTGGCCGCTGCCTTTTTGCGGCCATCGCCCCCTTCTGACAGGTTGACCGGGGGGGGGGTTTTTAGCGCTTACTTTATTGCCGCGGCTGCCGGGGGGGAAAGGGGGGGGGGTGGAGCAGTACCAGCTCCTTTAGCGCAGCCTAAGTCTGGGGTCCCCCTGTTTAGCGCTTCCTTCACCCGCCTTTGTGGGGGCAGTCTCGCAGCAGGGAGGGGCCTGGGCGACCAGAACCCAAAAGGGTTGGGGGGCCTACTTTGGGCAAACACTCTGCCACCCCGTTTTTGAAGATGTGGGGCTAATGGGGAGCCAAACTGGATGTGGGGCCCCAAAATTGCCCCAGTTTGCAGTGGAGAAGCTGTCTTTCCCTGCCAGTAGTGTGGCTCCCGGCGGGGTGTTCAAAAGGGCGGGGGGCCCTGTTACCCCCAAGGAAAAACCCCCTTGTCCACGGGAAATTTTGGAAAAGACTGACCCTTTTTCAAAATGAATCAGGGGTTTGGTTTGGCCAGGATTTCAAAAAACCAATGCCTTTAGGGGTCAGGATACAAGCCCCTGATGCCCCCCCAAACTTGGAGAAATTTTGGGCTGGGGTTTTTTTTTTGGAGCGATTGGGGTTGGCATCGAGAATTTGGGTTTGATTTCGATAGGGGGCCCCCCCGGGTATCGATAAAGGGTTTTCGATAGTGAGCATCGATTATGGGAGGGGGGATTACCATTAAAGTCTATGGGGAGAGCAACAACACCTTTATTATTACACCCAAAACCCGGCTGGAGAAGCTGAAATTTTAAAAATCCCCAACAGTCAAAAATGGTTGGGGCTTCATCCCTTTGGCAACCCCCTTTGGTTTATAAAAGTCACAGAAAAAAGTCACAGACCCTTTTACTATCCCCGTTTGTACCAAAAGCCCGACCCTTTTAAACCCGCATTTAACCCCCAAATTTTTTAAAAAGTGCCAGAAGGCGTATGATTTGATCCTTTATGTTCTTGAATGGACATTGGGAAAATCCTGTCCTGGAACGCCCCAAAGAGCCCCAAAACCCGGGAGGGGGCCCCCCGATTTAAAAAGTTTCCCCCAAAAAGGAGTCTTTCAACCCCCCATTTTAGTTTCAATGGGAAAATTTTATTTACTGTCCTGGACCGCCCGTAAAGACCATTAAACCCGTCTGACCCCCAGATTAAAAAGTTGGCCGGGAAAAGGGTTGTTATGTCTGTATTGTTTTTTTTTCGATAAAAACGGTATTTTTTTACCTTTTAATTTAAACCCGGGGGTGATATAGAATTTTCTGTTTTAAGATTTTTCGGGGGTGCTGCGTTTAAATGAACAAAGCTGGGTGCGCAAAAGTTTTTAAAAAAAAACGTAAACTGTTATGTTTTGTATAAAACACGGGGATTTTTGGCACCTTTCAATTCAACCCCCTGGTTTAAAAATTTTGAAAATTTTGTTTTAAGATTTTTTGTGGGGGTTTCTGCGTTTAATTTAACTATTTTGGGTGTGCAAAAGTCAAAAAACACGTAAAATGTTTTGTTTTGATTAATAAACGTATTTTTTGCACCTTTTTAATTTTTACCCTTTTTGACTATAGAAAAATTTCTGTTTTAGGGTTTCGTGGGGGGTGTGCGTAAAAGGAAAAAAGCTGGGTGCGCAAAAATTTAAAAAAAACTTTATCTGTTATGTTTTCGTATAATTTTAAAGGTTTTTTTTTTGCACCTTTCAAAATTTCCCTATGGTGAAAATTGAATTGTGTTTTCAGAAATTTTCGTGGAGGGTGATTTAATGAAAAATGGGTGGGGTTTGGGGGTTTCAAAAGTAAAAAAAACACGTTTAAATGTTATTTTTTGTTTTGATACACGGTTTTTTTTGCACTTTTCAAATTCCCTTTTGGTGAAAATAGAATTGCTTTTTTTTAAGATTTTCGGGGGGATGCTGCGTAATTTAACAAAGCTGGGGGCCCCAAAAAATAAAAAACACGTATTGTTTTGTTTTTTTTTTTAATTTTCACGGGTATTTTTTTTCCCCCTTTCAATTTTAAACCCATGGTGTATAGAAATTGTGTTTTCGATTTTAAGTGGTTTTGCATCAAAGGAACATTGCGGGGGGTGCAAAAAATAAAAAAAAACACCCTAACTGTTATGTTTTTGTTTTTTTTTCACGGTATTTTTGCCCTTTTCAAATTTCCCCCGTGGTGAATTTTAGAATTGCCCGTTTTAAAATTTTTAAAGTGGGTTTCTGCGTCAATGAACAAAACCGGGTGTGCAAAAAAACAAATTTAAAACCCTAAAATGTTTTTTTTTTGGGGATTTTTAACGGTATTTTTTTTCAACCTTTCAATTTACCGTGGGGGAAAATTTGAATTTTTTTGTTTTAAGATTTCCGTAAAAATGTGGTCCCCAAAGAAAAAAAGTGGGTGCGCCAAAAAAGTAAAAAAACACTTTAATGTTTTGTTTTTTTTATTCCGGTTTTTTGGCAAACAAACAACCGGGGCTGACTATAAGATTGCTGGTTTTTAATTTAACTGCAAGGTGAATTTATCAAAAGTTACAAAAAGAATGGGTATAAAAAATTTTAAATTTAACACATTTTGAAATGTTTACTGTTAATTTAAAAATGGAGTTTTTTAACCTAAAAAAAGAGGGCCTGCAGTTACTTTAAAAAGATGTGTATCCAAAATAAGTTCAGGCTGCCCAAAATCCAGGGAAAAAAGTTTTCCAAAAGCAAACTGTTAATTTTTTTAAAAATTTTTCCACTTTCAATTTTTACATTTAAATCTTGGGGAAAATTTATCCAGTGTTTTTTTAAGATAGAGCTGTCTGGGGTTTTGCCCCCCGGGGCCCCCCCCCCCCCCCCCCCGCTCCCAACCCCGTGAATTTTTCAGCGGTTGGGTGTGCTTTAAAAAATTTTAGCTAAAATACATTAAAAACTTTAAAACTCTAATATAACTAAATTTGGGAAAGGGCACACTAATAGTAGAGCTTTCTCTGTGGGAGAAATAGACTAATTTTGTTAGTGTTTGGGGCCCCAAAAACCCGAGGGCAGGTCTTTCCCCCGAGGCCCCCTGGGGGAACTGAGGCGGGAAAAAGGAAACGCTGTTTATGTTTAAAAAGAGGTCATGTGATTTTTCCCGCCCAAACGCATCCATACACATTCCCCGTCATGGGCGTCGCACACACATCTCACCTTTCTCTATTCTGTTTTCTGATTTTGTGGCCGCCCAAAATTTTAAAAGGGAAACGCCCAAAAAAACGTGACTTTAAAAGATGAGGCCCCAGATTTTTAAACCCTTTTTTTCGGGATGATCTGGAATTTCGATCACCATAAAAACCTTGCCGATTTCAACTTTGTCGTTTAAAAAACGTCAAAAACTAGTCTGGGGGTTAAACTACCTGCCTCGAAAACTATTTCCCTGTTTGCCCCCCAACCCCCTGATTTCCCCACATCTGCTGGGCAGTTTTTTCCATCTGCCAAACCATTTTTTACCAGGGTGGTATTGCCACCCACCCCCAAAAAGCTTTTTCATTGTGCCCCTGCTGTCCAATTTCTGCTTTCTTTTGGCTGCTGCCGGGGATTCAAAAAACTGTGTCTTGTCCCACTGTGGGCCTTTCCCTTTTTTTTGCCCCCTCCAGTTTTTCTTTGTGGGCCCCCTTTTCCCCCTTATGCTTCTGCCCGCCGTGAACCCGGGCCCCTGTGTCATTGGGGCCAAATGTCGACTCATTTCTTTCCCGCTGTGGCTGCTGCCGTTTAAACCCACACACTGTGTCTTTTTGCCCACTCTGTGGCCTACTCCTTTTTTTTCCCCTCTTTGAATTTTCATTGTGCCACTGTCTGACCTCATGTGCTGATGTGTTGATGGGCCTTTAACTCCACACTGTGTCATTGGCCACTCTTTGGCCTATCCGTTTTTTCCCCCTTCCCGGGAAAAGTATTTTGCCACTCTTGACTCTTCTTTCTGACAGGGGGCACCTCCACTCTTGTGATTTGTGCACTCGGGGCCCTACCCCATTTTTTGCCACCTCCAAAATGTCTTGTGCCACTTTTTCTGCCTCATGTGTGCTGTGGTGTGCCGTGCCTACACACTGGTCATTGTCCCCCTCTGGGCTCTCTGTTTTTGCCCCCCCAGTGTCTTTTGTGCCAGTGTTGCCCTCATGCTGTGCTCCCGTGCCCTGCCCACTGTGTCATTGTGCCACGTCTGACTTTTGCTGCTGGTGGCGCTGCCATGCTACACACTGTGTATTGTGCACTCTGGGGCCCTATCCTGTTTTTGCCACCTCTAAATGTCTTTGTGCCACTGTTGCTCATGTGCTGCTGCTTTTTGATGCGTAAACCCCACTGTGTATTGTGCCACTCTTTGACCTACCCCGTTTTTGCCCTCCGAATGTCATTGTGCACTCTTGACCTCAGTGGTGGCCCCGCCTTCCTCACGTCTGTCACTGTGTTGCCCCTGAGCCCTCAGCTTGTTTTTTTTCCAGCTGTCGCTGCCATGCCTCAGGCTACTTTCCCTTCAGTTTTTTGGGCAGTTTGCCTCTTAAGTGCATATTTAAACATGGGACAACGTTCTACAGCATCCCGCGGCTCTGTGCAGCCGGAAATAGCTGTTTTTTTTAAAGTGATTGTTTTCCCCAAGAAATTGCCCTCTTTGTTATAATGGGTCCCTGTCTCTTCTATTTGATTGGAAAGATTGCCAGTCCCCGCTGCTAACCATCAGCTTTTTTTGATTGGTCAAAATTTTTCCCTAGGATTTAATGGGTCCCTGTCGCCCAAATTTCTGATTGGCTGGTTTCTGCCGATCAATGAGAAGTGCTTACAGGAATTTGAATTACGTATTTCCCGGAAATTTTCCACGATCCTAATTCCTGATGTTGCGCCGTTCTAGATTTTTGGAAAGTGATTTTTTTTTCTATTTATTAAATAAGGCTTGAGCTCTTTTTCTGATAATATTTTACGCCTTTATAAAGGTGATATTTTTGGAATCATACTCCATGTCGCACGGCGCTGAGAGCCGAGATTTCTCTTGCAATCTTCTATATGTTTCCTCTCATGTTACGTTCTCGCTTCACTTCGCCTCCGCCGGATCATTTAGACCAGGTCTGCCTGTCGGAGCTGCCGAGCGCTGCAATGCACCGCACTTTGCCGACCCACGATCGTACATGCCTCGGAGTTTTCGAGCGCGCCGCGTCCCGCCCCGGAACGCCCATACCGCACCCATTGCACGCCCCTTCATGTGAGGTGCAGCCGAAAGTAGCAAACTCTGTGCCTAACATCACATCCCTGCGTCCGACAGCGAATTCGGGCTGGTGAAGCCCAGGATACGCCAGAAAACAGGCGTAAATCCCGTTCATACATGTCGCTCAAATTGAGTAAATGTAATATGGTTTTTTTCATGAAATCTTGGTGTCTTTTACAGTCTCCTCACCGCAAAACCAACAAAATGACCTCTTGGGAACTTAAAAATGCAGTAAGAAATGATCATTTTAAAAAAAAAAGTTTTCAAGAGGACCATTTCTTTTGGAAGAGGAATTTGAAGTAGACCGGCAACTAATCAGTGACCTCGGCAATTGGGGCCACAACATCATCAGAGATCCATGCCTTATTCATCTTGATGAAAGTCAATCGATCCACATTATCTGTGGAAAGCTGGATGCGTTTGTTGTGTAATGGGCTCCTCCAGCTGTGCTGAACGTTCCGCTCAGATATGACGTGGCTGTGGGCAGGACAAACACCTCTATGGCATGGCGAGCGAGCTCGGGGCCATTTTATCCATTTTGGATACCCAGAAGTCGATTGGGGGCCAGAACCCCATCCAAAAACTCGGTGTTGAGACGCAGATAGTCGTGCACCATGATCTTAAGCTGGTCTCTGTGTGTTGTATGTGTGCCCTGCATTCCATGCGTTGGTGAGGTGGTGAATAAAGATTGCCAGAGGTCACCCATTAGGCTTCTGCCACAATGCCTGCTGCTGCTGCCGCTACGACTACTTGCCGCTCTACTGCTGTCACTTTGCTGACGTTGTTCCACCGTGACATTTGAAGAACGTGAAGCAGACGCAACAGATGTTTCCAGTTGATCAATCAGCACGGTCTCCAATTCCTGCATTTTACTCTCTATTTGGGTGGATGGAAGGAAAGTGCTGAGTATTGCTTTGTACCGGGGATCGGGGAGGGTGGTCACCCAGTAACTGTTGTTGAGTTTGATGGCCTTAATGCGAGGATCATGTTGGAGGAAATGGAGCATCCAAGCACTCATGTGAGAGATGGAGCCTTGATTTCCCAAGCCTCTGGGTCGAGGGGCACTAGCAAACTGATCATCATCTTCCTCCTCCGCCTCAAATTCGTGCCAACCTCTTTCCAAGGCAGGGACGTCGGTAATGTCGGTGTCCAAGAATACCTCATCCTCCTCCTCCGCTTCCTCCGGCACAGCTTCAACACAGCCCTGACTTGCCTCAGATGATGCACCCTGAGAGCTTAGGCGCCGCCGTGCACTAGCCCTGGACCCCGAAGCACTGCCTAATGAAGACCGATAAAAATGTGAAACTGTCGGGCCTTGTGGATCCGACGGAGAGAAAGGCTCTGTGTCCGCATCTGTGTCCGTCTCCTCCTCCGTCGCTGGTGGGACCTGATTTTTCAGAGTGTCCAACGATCGTTCCAAAACTAAGATCACCACAATGGACATGCTTACAAGGGCATTTTCTGCACTGACCATTTTGGTGGCTTCTTCAAAACTGGCAAGGATGGTGCAGAGCTCTTTCACCTGCCTCCACTCTCGGTGGCTCAACACCCCGAGGTCCACACCGCTGCTTGTCAGGCCATGTGTCACTTCATACTGCGTAATGGCATTGCGTTGCTGCAACAATTGCTGGATCATGTGGAGGGTGGAATTCCAGCATGTTGCCACGTCAACAATGAGACGGTTGACCGGGAGGCCGAGCTGATGCTACAACGCAGCCAGGTGGGATGAAGCAGGGTGCAAACGGCGGAAGTGTGAGCTCAGATCTCAAGCCTTCCTCAGCAGGCAGTCCAGACCCGGGTAGCGCTTTTGAAATTTCTGGACGACAAGGTTCATGACATGTGCCAGGCAAGGGATATGCTCCAGCCTACCGATCTTAAGGGCGGCCAGCAGATTTCGACCGTTATTGCACACCACCTTGCCTGGCACAAGGTTCTTGTCACCTAGCCAGCGATCGGTCTCATGACGAAGAGCCGTCCACAGCTCCTGACCTGTGTGTTGACGGTCTCCAAGACTGAATAATTTCAACACAGCCTGGTTTCTTTTGGCACGTGATGCCACCAGAGGACCTTAGGGGAAAGAACCCTGCACCATCCCTGCGGTTTTGAAGAGCGTGCGCCGAGCCTGAGAGACACCGTCACCACCAGAGACATCCACCCAGCTCACCCAGTGAGCTGTCACAGAGATATAGCGGCCTTGGCCGTGCTTACTAGTCCATGTTTCGGTGGTCAGATGGACTTTGCCGGAATCAGATGCAGACAACGCACTTGAAATTTTAGATGACGTGTGGCTGGCCAGCGCAGGGACGGCTTTTCTGGAAAAGAAATGCCTGCTCGGCATTTGGTATTGGGGGCAGACAAGTGCCATGATGTGGCGGAACCCATCTGTGTCCACCAGATGGAAAGGCAACATTTCCAAGGCCAAAAGCCTGGCAATGCCAACATTCAGGCTTTTGGCTTTGGGATGGTTTGGGTTAAAGTGTTTCTTCTGCTCCCACACCTGGTAGATAGAAGGCTGGCTGCTAGACTGGCCGCTGTGCGGCGCGCAGGTCGTCAAACTGGTGGAAGGAGAATGGGTAGGATGGGTCTCTGGTGGTGCTGGTGGTACTCGGGCGACGGTGGAGGCTGAAGTGGAGGCTGATCCCTGATCATGACTCTGAGAGACATGGGCAGCTGAGGAACGCTTGGTGGTGGCGGAGGAGGAGGAGGCGGAGACAGAGGGTTTGACAGTGGTTGGAAGCCCGGCATCGGTGTGGCCATTTTTGGCCAAGTGTTCCCTCCATTACAACTCATGCATTCGCTGCATGAGAATAGACATGTTGGTGGTGGTTAAACACGTAAGATTCTTGCCTCTACTGATGCGTTTACAGCAAAGGCGGCATATAACATCGCTGGGTGAATCAGAGGCTTGCTTGAAAAAGGCCCAGGCTTGAGAGGTCCTGGGCCTTTTCGACGGCGATAAGCGAGGAGCGGTGTTTCCGCTGATCGTGGCTGGCGGAATCATATCAGCGGACTTGTGAGACTGCCCTCACCTCTTTTGAGGCGGGAGCCATACTGACACTACCCCATCATCTTCCTCCTCGTCCAGTGATGAAGCGCTCGCAAGCAAATTTTGCTGAAAATACCACGTTGGATCCGCAATGTCGTCATTATCATCATCAACACAGGTGACTTGGTCATCCTGACATTCTGCATCCTTGAGCTGCGGGCTACAAGCAAGAGGTATAATAGATGTGTGGCTCACCTACGTTAGACGGGTATGGATCCTTGCAGACCTCAGGTGTGGAGTGGATGCAGTCCGGGCTCGCTGCCGGCCAAGCAGCATTCCAAACAACAACGTGACGGAAGTCTCAATCCGGTTTCAGCACAGCAGTGCGCCGTAAGTGAATCCTCCACCCGGTAACTCGTATAAACACTCACTTTATTGCAGACTTTAAAAGACAGCTAACTGACAAAATACACGTAGCGTGACAAGACTGACGTTTCGGGCTAAAAAGCCCTTGTTCACAGTAAATTTTTCTCATTTTCTCATGTGAATAGACATGTTGGTGGTGGTTAACCACTTAAGGTTCTTGCCTCTACTTATGCGTTTACGGCAAAGGCGGCATATGACATCGCTGGGTGAATCAGAGGCTTGCTCAAAGAAGGCCCAGGCTTGAGAGGTCCTAGACCTTTTTGACGGCGATAAGCGAGGAGCGGGGTTTGCGCTGACCGTGGCTGGCGGAATCATATCAGCGGACTTCTGCGACCGCCCTCTCCATTTTTGTGGCGGGACCCTTATTGACACTACCCCATCGTTT